>SJYV01005163.1:131559-152805 GCA_006410875.1 Neotragus pygmaeus | reverse complement strand
GGGCGGAGGGTGGGGGCGGGTAGCTTGAGACCCTGTATTTCTAACCCCAGGTGATGCTCATGCTGCTGCTTCACAATCCACCCTTTGAGTAGCAAGGTCTTAGAAAGTAAAATAACTGCCCTTGTGTTCTAAATAAATGGTCTATTTCTCTACAGTGAGCACTTGTGCCACAGAAAGCTGAGCACCTCTGATTTCCTCGGCCACACTGTGTGAAGGGAATGGACTTGCTACATCACTGCTTCCGGATCCAGGCCACTAATCACCTGTTGACAGCCAGCAGGGGTGGAACTCAGACCAAAGTGGGACTCATGAGCCTCCAACTGCAGCCCTGTTACCAAACCATCCATGATGAAAAATGTGATGAGATGACAAAAAAATTTTTAAGGACTTTAAAAGATTTAGCTGTGCACTTGTCTTGAAATAATAGTTAGAAAATTAGGAGATTATTTCATTTTGAAGAAAACTTCCCAATTAAAAATAAATGTCCTTGTCTGGAAATACATGTAGAACCAAACAAATGGTTTTGTTTGAATCAGGAAATAAAGATGCACTTGGTCACCATTACTACGAACGAAACTGAATGACACCCAGAAGAATGGCCTCCTAGCTCAGAGGTGCTAGGTGCTCCTAGCACCACAATGTCTGACCTCACATCTGGGCTCCACCAGTTACAAGCCACAGGATGCTGAGCAAGTCGTTTAAGCTCAGTTTCCTCATCTGTAAAATGGGATTATGATGAGCATTTCATGAGTTCCTACAGGAAAGCAGGAAAGAAAGGACAAGAAATCACTTAGCATGATGGCTGAAACATGATGAGCATTTAGTACAAACTGGCCGTAAATATTTCCAGAGGCANCTCATCTGTAAAATGGGATTATGATGAGCATTTCATGAGTTCCTACAGGAAAGCAGGAAAGAAAGGACAAGAAATCACTTAGCATGATGGCTGAAACATGATGAGCATTTAGTACAAACTGGCCGTAAATATTTCCAGAGGCATGAGCATAGCCAAGGGACCACCATTTAGTGAATTCCTCAACCATCAGTCACAAGGCAGGACTGTCTACTATACCTCCCCCGCTCCCACCCCCCCAGGTTTAGAGGCCTTCTCTGGAGAAAGAGACACACACAGAACTTACTGGCTCAGTCTTGTCCATCCATCTCGGGACATCCCAAGTGCAGGCAGTGTGCCCTGTGACGGGGGCAAGGGTCATCAGTGGCTGTGTCTGGGTACCCATTACCCACGTAGGAATCCTACCATCGGCAAAGCCACCTTGGGGGTATGTAGTCACACAGGGTCCCACACTGAGAAGGCCCTGTGCTTGGGATTTAATGTTCTGTGGTCACTGTCTTAAATTCTTAATAATTCAATCTTAGAATATGTATTTTGTAAGGGAAAGCTGATGGGAAAAGGGAGAACTCGCCAGGAGGCTGAGGCCCAGGCTTACACACAGTCTACCTTAAGCCACCTTCCAGAGGTGGGTTCTCAGGGTCTCATTCCCCCACCCTCTAGGGCTCCAGGTCTTGTCTGGCCGCTCCATCCCTGTCCCATGGCAGAAACCTGGACACGAATAGGCTGGGGGCGGTGAGGGTCAGGCACACACTCCCCCAACATCTCAAGGCAGAACATGGCAGCCATTCCTCTCCTGAACTGGCCACACCGCAGCAAGCTCAGAGGGTGACTGGAAGGAGCAAGCCTCTCTTCTAGCTGCAGCCCAGGTAGCCAGCATGCCCCTGTGCTTTCACTACCCGTGGTGGTGGTCCATCTGCTCTGGGTTGAATCAGTGGGCCCATGGGAAGGGCAGATGCCTGGCTCACCTTCTCTGCCCCTGGCCAAGGGTCAGTCCCGCAACTGGCAGAAGGGGGATCCCAGCAGTCCAGAGGCCACACGCACCAAGTTACAGGGGAGGGGGCCCGGCACCAGTAAGGGTCTGCATGGCCCCTGAGTATCCTGTGCTAAGGGAACACATCATTAAATAGAAATTTAAAACATCATGACAAGTCAAGAGACAAACCATGCGAGAAAGGAAAGGCTTTATATTTTAACAATTACAATACCACTTTTTCCGTTTTTGAACAAGAGACTTTGAATTTTCATTTTGCACCTTGCCTTGCAAATTATGTACCTGGTCCTGACCATCAGCCTCCAGCCGCACCCCGACTCACCTACTTAGTGCTAGTCTCACCTCACCCTCAGCTCACACTGAGGGAGCAAGACTCAGCCCTTCTTGTGAAAGGAATCCCTGATAGGATAGGTACCAATCCGCCTCAAAGAATGGTCAGCAATGCTAGTGGAGAATGGCAAAGAAGAGTCCCTGAGAATCAAGGCCACCTAGAAGCAAAGGAATTCCCAGGAGATGATATCTGGGAACCTAGAGAATGACAACGAGGTTGAGGAGATAAAAGGATTAACATCAGCCCCGGAAAAGATTTCCCAACATTTATAACATCATCCCCAGGGCTCCCAAACTGTATATCCAAGATACCTTGGGGCACCATAGCAAATTCATAGGGGCTCCATGGGACATTTAATTTTTTGAAGGAAATACATCACTGCTTGACACCCGTCAGATACCACATGAGCTACTAGCACAAGACTGTTCTCAATTACAGCATTAAGTTACACTTCATTCCTTTTAATAACATCATATCTTTGCAAAACTAGATGTGGGGCAGTTGCTATGAAAAAATCAAGTGCAGTACAAAAATAAATACAGAACAGGAAATGAAGAAAGTAATATCCAAACTGATTCCAAGTTCTATGTTGTGCAGTGCCCAAAAGGGACATCCATCTCAGTAATGAGTAACCATGGCTATTTAAGAATGAAATTCTTTCCATTTATGTGTATTACTTTTTTTCAAATAGCTACTGCAGTGTTAGGACACAAATACTTATTAAGTTTTTTGGGCCTAAATATTTAATAAACAGATCTATGAAGTCCTTGCTTGGCCTAGGGGTGCCATGAAAAAATTAGTGAGATGTTACAGAAGCATGAGCCAAGAAAATCTGGGAGCCTCAGCACTATACAACTCCTTGCTTTCACATAGTGAAAGTCTCTGAAAGCAGAGGACAAGGGTGAGGATTGTGAGGTGCACATACCCAGTGAAACCAGAGCTAGACTCAGCCAGGTATACACCAACAACTGACTCAGGGACATTTCTTTCATTACGTTTGAAGAGGCTACTCCCAAAGTTCAAAAAAATTGTTTAATATTTATTTATTTATTGGCCATGCTGCACAGCATGTGGGATCTTAGTTCCATGACCAGTGATTGAACCTGAGTCCCCTGCAGTGGAAGCACAGTCAACCACTGAACCACCAAAGAATTCCTCCAAAGCTCAAAATTAAATGTGGATGCTAAAAAATAAAACATAGTCAATCTAGACCCTTTCATCTTCAGTTTGGAGGGTGGATAGTCTGATGTCGAAAAGGTTGAAGGAGATGTTAAATCCACAGGTGAAGGATGCAAAGACAGATACCAAAGGAAAGCTCATTGATTTAATTGGGCTGGATAAATTCCAGTAAGAAATCCCAGAGAAACCCAACTGCAGGTCAAGGTTATGAAGCCTGCAGTGCTGAGCCAGGCCACAGATAAGGCTGAAGCTCTCTGGCACCACAGGGAGATGGGAAACTTCAAAACATTCAAGCTTGAGAGGGAAGGAAAAAAAAAAAACCTGAGAGAAGAGTCTGGATCAAAAAGCAATCAGGGACTTCTATATGGGCAGAATAAAAGCTTGAAGATAAATGGGACTTTTCAGGTCACAACCTGTTTTATTTGTGGCCAGAAGGAATATCCGGCCCACCTATCAAAATGAGTTAACCTCACCCAAGACTTCAGAACACAAAGATGTGGCAGCAGCCCAAGAGACAGAAGATGACATACAGGTAGCTCTGTTACCATGAAATGAAGGAGGAATTTACATATAGAAGACCCTCCAGGGCTAAAGGATAATGTTCTGTGGGGAATCTGGATGCCTTGTCTCACTTTCTTAACACTGTCAGATGGCTTGAATCACAGAACCCCAGGCTTAAGGAATAAGCCTGGGCACCAGCAGGCTCACTGAACAGAGAGGACATTTGTGAGCCTCACAAACAGCAGAACCTCCTGGGCTGACCTGATGCAGAGAGAGGTGTGGGGATGGGAACTGATGACGTCAAGAAGTATGTCCCAGCCAAGTGNGAATAAGCCTGGGCACCAGCAGGCTCACTGAACAGAGAGGACATTTGTGAGCCTCACAAACAGCAGAACCTCCTGGGCTGACCTGATGCAGAGAGAGGTGTGGGGATGGGAACTGATGACGTCAAGAAGTATGTCCCAGCCAAGTGCTCTCAGTGGGCCCCTCCTGCTTGAGAGCTGGCGCCTGCACACGCAGGGGCCCCGGCCAGAGCCAGGTGCGTCCTCAGTCAATGAGGATGGCCGTGGGGAGGACGCGCGTACGCTCTCCTCTGTCTGGCTGCCCCTTCAGCTCCTGCAGGTGCCCTGGAGACTGGTGGGTCTCTCCCTACTCTCCTTGATGGACCTTATTCCATTTTGCCTTCTTGGCTGTTACCTACCTCCCTTGTCCCCGGCCCTTTGCTGTCTTTGGGGGTGCATTCCAACCTGACCACACTCTCTCGTCAGTCTATAAACTTTGAGAATTTCTTGACCTTTAAATCTTAGTTGTTATTCCCCAGTTTCTCATCCTCAGCCCAGTTTCCAGAATAGCCACACCATCTGAAGACAGAGGTGAAGAATAGGGAGTGCAATGGGGGCAGCCTAAGAAAAAGAACGGGATACAGGGCTTCCCCGGCGGCTCAGCTGGTAAAGAACCACCTGCCTATGCAAGACAGGCAAGAGACATGAATTCAGCCTCTGAGTTGGGAAGATCTTCTGGAGGAGGAAATGGTAACCTGCTCCAGTATTCTTGCCTGGAAAATTCCACGGACAGAGGAACCTGGCGGGCTACAGTCCACTGGGTCCCAAAGTGTTGGACACGACTGATCGTGCACACACTCATGGTCCTGGAGGCTCGATCTCCAGAGCGAGAAGCACTCTGAGGAGGACCCTCCCAGCCAACTCTTCACCAAACTACATGTGATAAAAGATAAATCAGTGGAAGTTACAGAGTTCCCTCTACTAGGGAGGGAAAGGATCTGGCAGGGCCAGCCAAGACACAACTCTCTGGGGAAGAAGGTTTGCCAAATATTTAATTTAAAAGTTGGAGGCTCTGAAAAAATTCAAAAAAATTTTTTTCTCCTTTCAAAAAGCCTCTTTACACACTAGGAGAGGAAACAAATCATGTTTTAAGAGTAGTTGTTATATATAGATTATTGGTATCCCAAAATTGTTGACTGCACTTTCTTGGGAGTGTATAAATATTTGGCAGGTCTCATAAAAGTATGAGCTAAGGATACTATAACTGGCTCAGAATTTATCATGTACGGTTCACCCAGAGATTGGCAAGATTGGGAGTTTGTCATTGCTAAATGTCTAATGGCTGGGGACGGATATCAGCCAATGACAATTTATTCTGAATCTTTTGTGTCAAATGTGAAAAAGGGATTTTTCTCCCTACTCCACCCTCCCAAGGCAATCTTTAAAGGACTGGCATTTTTTTAGAGCTAAGATAGGCAGAGGAGAAACCTCCGTTAAAGAATCTTCTCAAAGAGACCTTAAAGACTTTCAAAATGACAGTCATCCATTTCAGCACCTTCAGTCTCCAGTGAAGAAACTCAAGGTGAGTGTCCTGCCTAAGATCACAGTGCAGGCCAGCACAGAGCTGAGAGCAGCACGCAGCTCTCCCAACCCCAAACAGGGACACGCCTCTCTGTACCACAGTGCAGCCATCACTGTGCCATAAGCCAGCCAGAAGGCTTGTGAAGATTCCTGCTGACACCCAAAGCTAGGCCAACTTCTGCTGAGCCACAGTTTGGGGCAGTCCTCCTACCCACCCCACCCATGTGTGTGTCTGCTCAGTCATATCCGACTCTTTGTGACCCCATGGACTCTAGCCCACCAGGCTCATCTGTCCACGGAATTTTCCAGGAAAGGATACTGGAGCTGGTTGCTATTTCCTACTTCAGGAGATCTTCCCAATCCAGGGTCTGAATCTGCATCTCTTGTTTTGTATCTCCTGTATTGGCAGGCAGATTCTTTACCAATTGTGCCACCTGGGAAGCCAGATAATCATATATAGTTTCATTTCAAGGACTGAGCAGTGCCTGGAAAGTGTAGCCTCAACCACAAAACACTCATGACATGCAAGGCAAGGAGCTGCAGAAGGTTAAAAGACCCTGAAGTAGAGGATGAAAAACAGAGGGTTAAAAGTCCTGACATTTAAAGAGATAAATTGCCTCCTTTGTTCTTAACCTCCACAAAGGCTCTCCAGGAATTCACAAGGCTCTCCCATTTAAGCTGATGTATGGGGAGATCAAACTGATTTCAACAACCCAGAAATGGAAAAGTCCCAGAGAACAAAGCCTCAGTAGTGCATACAGTGAGGGTCCAGGAAGGGATGAACAGAATGTGTACCTGGATGCAGAACCATTTAAGTGTAGAAGAACTGAAAATTCTTAGTGTGGGAAAAAAGTGACACCCACCAGAGTGCTTGACCGAGTCCTAAAAGGCCTTCTGCTCTACCATAAAGAGGTTTAGAGTAGGATTTGATGCTGCCACCCCAGCAGTTAGATACTGCCAAAGCTAGAGTTCTAGGACCCAGGACACCTAAGGTAACACATGATCTCACACTTGGCTATGGGTCTGTCAGAGAGGACCTTAGCTGGGAATCTGCCTTGGTCTTTGTCATAAGGACAGTTAAAACCTAAGGAGAAATCACAAACATGCTTATTCAATACCTACTGTGGTGCTAGATGGAATAGTTAGGAAGGTCTGAAAATTATCTCTATGCATGACAAGTTAAATTAAGTCTTCTAAAAAACTAGGTAGAACTAAACAAACTAGGTAGAACAACTGAATGGCTGTAACAGCTTAGTAACTGAGACAAAGCAAAGAGAATAACTTAGATGATCTCCTCTCGGATTCAAGAGACATACTGAGCGGCATCAGGAAAAGGGCAGAGGAAGGTTTTAGCTAACAGCAGCAGACTTTGGTGAACACTGCACTCTTCAGTAGCCCAGTGGTCCTGGTTCAAAAATCAGACATTACAGTCACATTCTATGAGAATTTCTGTTTCTGTTTAGTCACTCAGTCATGTCTGACTCTTTTGTAACCCCATGGACTGTAGCCCACCAGGCTCCTCTGTCCATGGGACTCCCCAGGCAAGAATACTGGAGTGGGTTGCTATCTTCTTCTCCAGGGGATCTTCCCAACCCAAGGACTGAACCCGCCTCTCCTGTACTGCAGACAGATTCTTTACCACTGAGCCACCTTGGAAGCCCATTCAATAAGCATTATAGAGCACTCAATTGTATAACCAAGTCTGCAGTGTGCCTCTGCTAGAAGTAAGGCACTATGGAGTCTGTCAGGAACTGCTAAAACTCATTTCTGTTACCATTTATATAAAAGCTTTTGGCAAATAAAATTCACACATCCCACCACCCTCCCCCAAAAGTAATTGTAATACCAAATAATATAGAAATTTAGCACTTTTACCCTCTGGGATGAGGAATTCATTAGCCTTCTTCTTAAAGTTCCAAAGGTCCTGAGGTTAATGGTTAACTGAATGAGCTAAGATATTTGCCATAACCCCACTAATTAAAGAGCTACATTCAACTAGACTATAGAAAATAGACTCCTAGAGAAACTTTGGCTAGACCTACTGATAATCATAACCCACGAGGTTTATCTTAAAGTTAGTAAGTGCTAAGCAGGACATCCAGAATTCCACATTATAGGAAAAGAATACACATCTATTCTTAGCGAGACTTTATCACATAATCACAAAGCTCATACTGACAAGAAACTAATTAGTTCATCGGTGGACATTCTAAACCAGCCTGCTGTTCACAGGTGAGTAAATCAATGGTTCCAACTGTGGGAAAGATAATCTGAAAGTCTCTGGTCTGGTGTCTGGACTCAGTCAGGCACAGTGTGGAAGGCCAGCTCTCTGGCACCATGAATCTAGGGGCCACATGTTAGGAAAGTCCTGAGGGGTATATTCTGAGGGTTCTCCAAAGCCTGCAGGGAAGCACTAGGACTGGGGCAGAAAAGAAAACCACCCCAGAGATCTCTGGTGCTTGCACACACTCAGGCAGAGAATGATAGCACATTCTCCATTTGCTTCCAAAGGCTTCTGCAACATTTTAAATAAAGCAGTAACAGGAAGATGGGGCATAGAAGAGGAAATGCTACCATGGCTGATGCTGAAAAGACTCAAGCCTCTCATAGGCAGTCATCTATACCTAGTCTCGTTTTCTTGTTGCCTAGGAACAGTCGCAAAGCATGCTGGGAAAGGTAGCTTAAGCATCCAGGTGCAGGCTCTGTGGGTTCCCTAGACCAATTTTTGACCCAAACCCAACTATATTCATCTATCTGAGCTTGCATTTGGCTAGAGGCCTGGGGACTTCCCCATTTTGCACATGGCAGACACTCTCCCTAGGAAGGAAAAAAATTAATTTGACACAAGCAATCAATCCCACTGGAATGTTTGCACACACTGAGCCAAGCAGAAATGGATCCTAAAGGGAGTACTTCTGAGAGGTGATGGGAATTTTAATGCTGAAAAATGATACTGTGTCAAGAACCAAGTATGATGAAGGAAGCACACATATGTGTCTCCAAAGCATGAGTAACATGCGCACATGGCACATATATACACAGAGGCAAGCATACGCACCATCCTTATGGGGAAAGGCATCTGGGTGTATAATTGTCCAGGCTTCCATCACTCTATTTATTCTTTGTAATGTTTTAAGAGATTGAAGAATNTCTCCCACCTCCCACCCCATATCATCTCTCTGGATCATCCCTGTGCACCAGCCCCAACCATCCTATATCCTGTATTGAACATAGACTGGCGCTTCATTTCTTACATGATAGTATACATGTTTCAATGCCATTCTCCCAAATCATCCCACCCTCTCCCTCTCCCTCAGAGTCCAACAGTCCGTTCTGTACATCTGTGTCTCTTTTGCTGTCTCGCATACAGGATCATCATTACCATATTTCTAAATTCCATATATATGTGTCAGTATACTGTATTGGTGTGTTTTTCTTTCTGGCTTACTTCACTCTGTATAATCAGCTCCAGTTTCATTCATCTCATTAGAACTGATTCAAATTTATTCTTTTTAATGGCTGAGTAAACTCTATTGTGTAGTCTATCAGCAGATGAATGGATAAGAAAGCTGTGGTACATATACACAATGGAATATTACTCAGCCATTAAAAAGAGAACTTTATATTATGAGGCTTGCACGTGAGGCCCACATTCTATTTCCATTGAGTTGTGCTGGCCTCTGTCCTCCCATCTTTGAGAACCAGATCTTTGGGCTTAGAAAGTCTTTGCCTGGGTTGTTGATGAGTTTCCTCTGGGAAGAGGGCACACTGAAAAGATGCTCCTTTCTGATTCTAGATTGTTCTTTCACTGTCATTGAAGTTCTTTGTACTCCATGTTCTTTAATTGCAAATGTGGGAAACAAACAAACAAACCCCAAAACACATCTGTTTGCCATTATGGGAAACCAGAACCAGAATCACCTGACTGAATTTGCTGAGATCTCCTTTGAAGTACCGTCGAGGTGTGGACCTTGAGTTTTCTATTCCCAGTTCCGTCCATCAATCATCTCAGTTTGCTTCCAGATGATCTTTTTCTCCCATCCCTCCTCTGCTGCTTTTAAAAATATATAAAGTGCTTTACTTTCTTTTTGTGCCCTCGTGTCTGTGCAATTAGCATCTTGTTTCAAATTCTGCTCCTTCATCTCATAGCTGGCTGACCATGGGCAAGCTGTTGAATCTCCCTAAGATTCAACCTCTTCATTTTAAAAATGGGGAAATAATAGTCCCGACCTTAAGAGTTTTGTAGCAAGGACTTAAATGAACTAATACCCAGGAGATGCTTAGAATGGGAACTGGCCTGTGACGATGGCACAATGAGTGTCAGCTATTTTTATAATCCTTTCCTTCTTAGTAATTCAGCTTTTATCTGCTCAGCTCTTCACCCAAGCAGTTAACTTTTGAGGAAATGAAATACAAAAATGCCCACGTGACTCTCTGCTCCTGTGACAGATAAGCCCTGGGTTGTCTTCTGAGATGGAAGCTAAATATTTTGTCTTCTGAGATGACAAGGTCATTTTGGGCACTGTGTCAACCCTCCTGGGGAGATGGACCCACCAGAAGCTCTAATTCAGAAGCTCTGTCCTAGGTGAGAAGGGGAGGGAGCTTATGCCTCCTGAGCTGGAATCTTTAAGGTCTCAAATGAGAATTGCATGGATATTCCTGAAGATACCTCTGAGGGTAGACATGGAAGATGAGCAGCAGCTCATCTGGGAGCCAGCCCTGGAGCTCTTGGGAACAATAATACTCTGTGTTTTGTAAGCAAACAGTTGTATTAATTGCACTCTATACTGTTTTGGTTTTCATTATCCTCCAGCCTTTAACAAAAAGGTGGTGACCAGTGGAGAAAGAAAGAGCGCTGTGAGAAATTAAGAGATTCATTTAAGAAGAGGAGAGTGTATCCCACTCACTAAATCACAGGATGGAAGTTGTGTGTGTGTGTTTGGGACTGGGACTGGTGTGGGGGCGGGGGGAGGGTATTGCTTGTGAGTTGGTTAGCTTGATTGCAGGGTGATCAGACCTGAACCCCAAAAGCCATACTTCAGGGGTTTTTTGGACTTATTTCCTCAGGAAGGGATCCTCAAATGCTCTTCTTTGGGGAGGGGAGGAGTAGGGTATATGCTG
Source organism: Neotragus pygmaeus (assembly GCA_006410875.1). NCBI lineage: Eukaryota > Metazoa > Chordata > Mammalia > Artiodactyla > Bovidae > Neotragus > Neotragus pygmaeus. The sequence continues at coordinate 141,967 of SJYV01005163.1, read as the reverse complement.
GCCACAGTAGCAGAAAAGGACTTAAGTTCTCACATTTCAGTAAATGGTTATTTACTTAGTCTTTCTGTTTGCAGTAAGGCACCGCCCATTCTCTCTTCCTCTATCACATCCTCCCATCCCCACTCCCTCACATCCCTTCTAAGCCTGGGGTCCTCACATATGGAGCTCTGTAGCCCAGTGTTTCTCCAGAGTAATCTTTCTCTCAACCAGCACGAAGAGCTGCCCAATATCAGCTCACTATGGGTAAGGGGAAGGGCTCAAAGTGGGAACTCCTTCCCACCAGGAAATTCTTGATAAACGTTAATGACCATCGAATGAAATCCACAGAGAACTGATGAATGGCTAGCAAATACTCACCAATTTCTAGGAAGCAATTAACAAAAAAGCAATTAAACAAAAAACAAACAAAAGTAGCAATCAAATTTTGAGCACTGTGAAACATTATGCTAAGCACTTATTTATTATCTCATCAAATGCTCATCACAATCCTACAAGAAGGTTTTAGAAGTTCCACTCTAAAGTTGAAGTTGCCAAGCAACCTGTAAAGACCAAGCCACTGGTTTTTGACAAGAGTTGGGAATCAAGGCTCGTCTCAGTTTCAGTCGTGCGACCATTAGACGATGTGCTTTTATCTGCACAGTGCTGCTGCTGCTGCTGCTTAGTCACTCACTCGTGTCTGACTCTGTGTGACCCCATGGACTGTAGCCTTCCAGGCTCCTCTGTCCATGGAATTACCCAGGCAAGAATACTGGAGTGGGTAGCTATCCCCTTCCCTGGGGATCTTGCTGACCCAGGGATCAACCAGGTCTCCTGCATTGCAGGCAGATTCTTTACCTCTGAGTCCTATTTGCATAATAAATAACTAGAATTAGCAACGACAGCAGAAGGCTAGACTGTAGGTGTTTGGTAATGGCAGGACTCCCAGTTGTTTTGAGTTGGGTGAGAGGTGTGCCATTCTCTGGAGGCTCACATGACCCAGATGAATGGCCTGGATGACCTGGGTCTGGCAGTGCCGATTAGCCCACACTCACTGGCAGGGGCCAAGGAACCTGCCTACACCAGGCTCAGTCTTCCTCAAAGGAGAAAAAAATTCCAGCTGGTAAAGCAATGCCACATTTTGCAGCCTCATCTTGGAGAGAAAGCTTTTTGTTAAGGCTTTGTAAGTCACTGTAATAATCTCCCAGGTATCAGTGCTGCTGCTGCTGCTAAGTCGCTTCAGTCGTGTCCGACTCTGTGCAACCCCATAGACGGCAGCCCACCAGGCTCCTCCATCCATGGGATTTTCCAAGCAAAAGTACTGGAGTGGGGTGCCATTGCCTTCTCCAAGGTATCACTGATGTAATGGGAAATTTCTGTACCTAGGGCAGGATTTTGCTGTGAACCTAAAACTACCCTTTAAGTTTTATTGGGACTTTCCTGGTGATCCAGTGGCTGAGACAATGGAAGGGGCAGACTCATTCACAATGTAAGGGGCTGGTGTTCCATCCTTGGTCTGGGAGCTGGACCCCCACACGTGGCAACTAAAAGTCCTGTGTGCTTATGCAGTCAAATAAATAAAAATTTTTTAAAAATAAAGTTTTATTATAGGATAATGAGTAAGCTTATTCTCCTTGATGACCTTTTCCACCTCCTCCTGCTTTCTTCAACCTTCCTACTGAAGGAGGAAACAGACAGAACAGGCCCTATCTTGAAAGCAGGACTCCATCTTGGGCCAGACTGTGGACTTTGAGCTATATGCCCAGTATCTATGGAAACGACATATCAACTGGAAAACCAGGCCCCCTGCATGGAAGAGCCCCAGGGCTCTGTTGCCTAAAAGAATACCCTAATTATCTGTATAAACAAATAGAATCATAAATTCTTTCTTTTCCTTTGTTCAGACTAGTTTCAGGGAATTTGGGGAGGTGGGTAAGGTTTTCAGAAAAACTGGTTAGGGTCCTAGGCTAAGAGGAGTTTCTGCCTTGGGCTGCCGGTGTAATAAACTGCATTCCACTATCTGCATTGTCCTTCTGAGTGAGTTTGTTTCCTGGAACACGTGGCTACAACATTTGGTGCATTGGCCGGGAAACTCCTCACTTTGAGGAGACAAGTCCCATCTAGAACTACTCCGAGGCCTTGCGGCTCGAATCTTTAGAGGGGGTAAGGCGCCTCGCCCTTCTGGAAGGATTCTGCTTCTCAGTGCCTGGACCTTTCATGTTAGCAGGTAGTGGACGGCAGCAGGGGAACTGAGTGCTCAGGTGAGGAGGAACCCACCCGGCAGGGGGGAAGAGGGGGTCTGATCACGCCCCTGGGAGGGACTAAGAGGGGCACAGACCCACAGGGGCCTGGAATAGGCAGGTGGCAATGATTGCTTGGTACACAGGCTGACGAGCATGCTAGGGCTTAGAAAGGACATTTGTGAAGGTCATTTAGGAGGTGGTGTCCACGCCGTCTTGGGGAAAATTATTACCAAGCAATTGCCAGGGGATTTTTAGGAGAAGAAACTTGGTTTTTGTGTGCTCGTATTCTGCCCTCCCCAAGGAGGTGTCCCATCTGCTATGAAATTCTGGACCCCCAAGGAATTGTCAGGCTAGAAGGAGGGGGANCATAAATTCCTTTATGCTTATTGGGGTATGACCATAGCCCATTGATAATTGTCCGCTGTTAACGACCTAGGTTTAAGGCAAATGAATCACGGGTTAACTTTGATTGTATCTTTCTTCTCCTTTGTTCAGACTGCTGCTGCTGCTGCTGCTTCTACGTCGCTACAGTCTTGTTTGACTCTGTGCGACCCATAGACAGAAGCCCACCAGGCTCCCTCATCCCTGGGATTCTCCAGGCAAGAACACTGGAGTGGTCAAGACTAGTTTCAGGGAATTTGGGGAGGTGGGTTTGGCACGTACACTTAGGGTATATAAGGTTTACAGAAAAACTGGTTAGGATCCTTGGCTAGGAGGAGATTCTGCCTTGGGCTGCCGGTGTAGTAAACTGCATTCCACTATCTGCATTGTCCTTCTGAGTGAGTTTGTTTCCTGGAAAGTTTGTTTCCTGAGTGAGTTTGTTGTAGCGTGGCTACAACATTTGGTGCATTGGCCGGGAAACTCCTCACTTTGAGGAGACAAGTCCCATCTAGGACTACTCCGAGGCCTTGCGGCTCGAATCTTTAGAGGGGGTAAGGCACCTCGCCCTTCTGGAAGGATTCTGCTTNCTTCTGACTTTGCTCTCCCATTGATCCTCCACCTGATCCTCCGAGTCATATAAACTGGACCGCTGACTGTCCCCAAATATGCCATGGATGATTGCACTTTTTTTTAACACTGTTCGAACACTGTCTTCCCCATCTGAAGTCTACCCATCCTTCAAGTCTCAAGAAGTAACTACTTCCTTGAGGACACAGTTCATTTGCCACTTTTCACTTGTTTATCCCTCATATTTGTGTTTTCTAGCTAATATCCAGCTCTCTTCTAATAAAGCCATGAGACAGAAGGGGAGGAGATGAAGCTAATTCTCCAACAGTTTCTTCTTTACTTCTTTGTAATAATTTCTCTGTCCTCCCAGCTAATTCTCTCTGTTCCCTCACTCAACAGCAGACACAATTTCAAGCAGCTCTATTGATCCAACAGCCCTGTGCTGTCAATCATTTCCTGGTTATTCTGCTGCCAGTCATCCACACTCAAAGGAGTGGCAGGAGGAGTCTGAACGGCATGCAGACAGAGCAGAAGCAGGAACAGACTGATTCACTGCACCCACCTGAGGCTCAGTGGAAGCAAGACCCCCTTTCTTGCTGGGCTTCTCTAGATGCTATGGGGCCATGTGTCCCAGGGCCTGGGGGACTAGCATTTTTATACTTTGGTGGAGGAGAAGAAGTACCCTGATTTGTTGTAACGAGGGTGGCCCATCAAGCTCCCATGGGAAACCAAACTGAGAAGGATTGGAAAAGGTCCTGTGGAGGTCAAATTTAATAAAAGAATACTTGCCAGAAGAGGTACTTAGGGTAATACAATGTTCAATTTGGAAAGAACTATCTACATAAATTTGGAGAGAATTGTACCACTTATAAAGACCTTTCACATACAGTGTCTTATTTGAGTCTTTCAACAACCCTATAAGGGAACTGGAGTGGGGGCAGGCATCATCCTCATCTTACACTCTAGGTGTTACTCGCTTGCCCAAGTCATCCAGATAAGTAGAGAGCAATTGGGAGGGTTCACCTCCTTCTCTCTTACCTGACCTTCTCAGCCTCTTTCACAGGCTTTTTCTCCCTTTCCCATCCCTTAAATTCAAGTGCTCCCTGAGGGGGGTATTATAATTATATCCATTTTCCTTCCTGCTCTATATTTTTTCTTGCAATGATTTTATACACTTCCAGAGCACAGCACATGGCTGCACTAGGCACTTGATAAATATTTGTCAAACAAATGACTAAATGAATGAAAGAAAAAGAGCCAAGGCCCAGACTCTAGCCTCCTGATTCCACCCAGGCTCCTGCACACCACTGTGATGCCTCTCCAGCACCCCCTTCACTTCATGCCAAAACCCTGCGTGGTCCCCCTTCAGGAGAATCCCTCAGCCTCTGTGCCATCACATTCACTTAATAATGAAAACAACAGCTAAAGACAGCTAGGATTTCTTGTGTTCCTAATGTGGGTCCGAAACCACCAGACGTTATTTACATGTTTTTCCTATTTAATTCTCTCAACCTGTGAAATAAGCATTCTTGGTCCCATTTTGCAGAAGACTGAGGATAGATTATATAATTTATTCAATATTCCACCCCTGATTAGCGCTGAGCCTATCTGATCCAAAACTCATGATCATCCAGCTTCCTGGCCTTAGCACCACTGACATTTGGAAGCTGGAGAATTTTTTTCTGTCCTGTGCAATATAAGATGTTCAGCAGTATTCTAGACTTTTACCCAAAAATTCCAGTTGCCACCCCCTCCCTGAGTTATGGCAACCAAAAAATGTCTCCAGATACAGCCAAATATTTCTTGGAGGACAAAGCTGCCTCCATTTGAGAACCACTAAACTCTGGGAATTGGTGATGGACAGGGAGGCCTGGCGTGCTGCGATTCATGGGGTTGCAAAGAGTCAGACACGACTGAGCGACTGAACCGAACTGAACTGAAACTAAACCCAACTGCCTACCTCCAAAAGTGAACTACCAAGCTCCAGAACCAGAAAGAACTGGAAAAGTAAAAGCGTCCATTCTTCAACAGCTAAAAAGGACCTCTAGTTCACCTATTCTGGTGTTTTACTGACACTGACAGTTGTGAAGATTTTTTCCACTTCTCAACTAATTTCTTTCTGCAGCTTCAGTTTATTCCAGCACTTCTTCCATTCCCCAAGGGATTATCAAATACAACTGGATAGAATGTACAAATAATTGAGTTATTGATGATTGCTGGCACAAGGATAAAGCAAAGCCTCCCAAATCTTATGGACGTGTGCATAGATGTTATATGCCCTAAAATATATTAATGCAGAAATAACCAATATAAATGCAATATTAAAAATATTAACAACATTCCCTTTTCAGAGCAACAAAGTCCTCTCAATACTCCATCAGAAGTTCTTGAGAAATGGCATGATCAAAAGCCCAAATCATGATGGGTGGAAGTGAAGGAGAATCAAGAGGAATGGTAAATATTAAATCAAGCATCATGTTTACATTCTGCAGCAAACACAACATCAAAAAGAGATGTTTTTCTTTGCTGCAGAAGAGTACTCAGAAGCTAAGAGACTCCACCCCTTTCAGGTGCCTGACTATGCACGGACACGATGATGATATTTACCCCAAAAATTGCACACCAACATAGGGTGTTATTCCAAAATGTCCGTTGTCTATGATCTGGCCCTGCCAGTGTCCAGTTCACCAGGTGGCATGGGGTTTTTATTTGAGAGAAAAATTTAAAGAATAGTCAGTGAATACCAATATATCACCACCTTAGATTCAGCAACTGCTTGTATTTTGCTGTGTTTGCTTTACCTGTATCGGAGGGAGATGGCTTGTTTTGGTTTGGTTTTGGTGACTCATAAACTTTTTAAAAGATCTTTTAAAGAACAAATCACTTAATTATGTGAAAAGGCTAAAAACAATATAATACCTCTGATGAAGTGAGAAAATGAGTACAGACAAGTGAGTGTTGTAGGAATTCCCGGGGGGAGAGTTGCTCTTGTGGGCTGTGAAAGCTTCCAGAAGAATGTGGTGCTCAAGTTTTGAAGAATGAGTTGCATTTGTAGAGGACGGGTGAGGAAACATGAGTCAAACTGCCCTTGGACAGTGAGAAGAGCAGCCTGGCTAAAGCTGAGGTATGAAAGACAAACGTGACCCTAAAGACAGTAGAGGGTCACTGTAGGTTCATAAACCAGGTGTGATGAAAGTACTGCAACCGACTTTAGAAGTGCAATCTGCCTGCAGATGCCAATTTGGAGTGGGGGTGAGAGAGCCAATTCCAACGGCCAAGAATAAAGGCTACTGAAAGAGTCCATGGCACCATAATGGGTCTCCTGACATAGGGCAGAAGCCCTGAGGATGAAGAGCATGGGCTCATTGTGGAAGATAATTCAACAGAGATAGTTAGAAGAGAGACTCCTCAGAGACAATACCAGGTGTTAAATATCGACCCTAGGAAAGGGAAAATGCCAGTAATAGGAATATGGAAAACAAGAGGAGAAGCTAGTTTAGGAACTTGGAAAGACAGAGTTGAGTGTGAGGCTGACCAAGCCCAAGTAATAGCAAACCACTAAAAATGTCTTGACTCACAAGACCAAAGCTCAACAGAAATATATAAGATATTTCCACATCGATTTCATTAAATTTATCCTCTGATTTTTTTTTTCCTTTGAGTCTTAAAGAAAGAGGTTTCTCCTCAGTTCACCAAAGCCAAGATTTTACTTTTACTAGGGAACCTCCTCTTTCTCACTTCTTCAGATATCTACCTCAATCAGTCTAGCATCTTCAGTTCTTCCTGCCCAGAAGCTCCCTCCCTTCCACATCTAACGCTATTCTGACTCTCACTCTCCAACAAAAAAAAAACTCTTTTTCTTGATGCTAATATCCTGTCTGACTAGCACTCAAATTCTTTTTGCTTTCACCAGTAAACTCCTATCCACCCCAAATGCCTACCCCAAATGCCTACCCGGAATGCCTCTTCTAATACTGTGCTCCCAAGAGCTCACAGTGGCCTTCTTTTTATCACATCCAGTGACACTTACCTGGCATTCCTCTTGTTCAACCTGTCTGCAGCCTGTCATCACATCAGAACCCACGCTGACTCCCTGGGGTCTCTAGGATCAAGTCTCCTTTGCTGCCACTTTCTAAACAAGGGTTTCTCCCCCAAATTCTAACTTTAGCCCTCTCCTCTTCCCTCCACCCCCTCCCTCTGAGAGCTGATGCATTCACAAGCCTCAGCTGCAGCAAGCCTTGATGCAGAAGGCTTCCAAGACCAGTCCTAATCTCCTGCCTGTGCCCCTGTCTGGAGTCCCATTTCTCCCACAAACCGATTCCACCTGTATGCTCCTCAATCAATTCGAATTTTCCACGTCCAAAGCGAACAGCATATCTGCCCTGCAAAACCCAGCTCCTGTCCTCAACCAGAGTGCATCAATCAAGACAATGTTGGTCCTCTATGCTTTCAACCCAATTACTCCCATTTTCTTGTTGGCTTAATTTTCTTTCCCTCCTACAACAAGTTGGTCAATAAATTCCCATATTTATGCCTTTGGCAATGCCTTTCTCTCTGAGTGGTCCCTGAGTCCTCATTCTTTCTGCCACTAACCCAGCCAAGCCCCTCTCCCTCAGTTCTGGGTCACTTTTGCATTTGGATTGTTTCTCTCTCTTATCAACTCCATCTATCATATGACCCCCCAGATAAACCTTTCCAAATATCACTTTCTTCAGGATCAAGAACCTAAAATGACTCCCTACTAATCTTAAATCAAATCCAATCTCCTCTCTCTTGGGCTTCCAAGACTCTCCCTATCTGGTCTTGTCCTACTTAACAAACTCTGTTTCCCATTCCTCCCAACCCTATACTTTCTGCTCCATCTTCCCGGCATCCTCAATGTCAATGCCTCAACCTCCCTGAGATTTTGTCCATGATTTTCCTCCTACCCTCCATCTCTCCTTCATAGGCTACCCTCAGTCCCTCTCCTCTGTAGTTCTGCCAACTTTTTATCTTAGAGCACCATAATGTTCAGCAGTTAATTAATCTCTAATTGAGCAGTAATTGTCAATCTTCTTTTAAAAGCTCTTGGAAGAGAGAGACCATGTTGAACGTTTCTATCCCACAGCACCCTGGACAGCAGAAGGTTCCTTAGTAGGAGCTGAAAAGTCCTTGTTGGTTTTCTGTTTCCAATTCTGAGTTTCTCTATTTCCCCTCCTCTGCCTCATAACCATGATCAATAAAATTATTGTGACACACTTTCCCAGGCTTGGATCAAAGAGTTCCCAGAAAGACAGTATAGAGTACACCAGAAAGACAATACAGAATAATACACCAGTCTGTAAGACTGGGGTGTGGTTGTGGAGTGTGTGTACGTCTCTCTGTGTGTCTGTCTATCCATGTACATGTACGGATATAGGATTTAGAAAATGTAGCTTAATCCATGATCAAAAAAACTTAAGTATCAAAATAATCAGAAGAGGACAAGGAACCAAAATGACAGAATTAGTTGAAACATGCCTAATTAGAGGCAGAGTATGCCAGAGTTTTGACAAAGCAATTGCCAGTCTGGTCTTTGTGTGAGCAAAATTTTCCACCAGAAAGTAGGGGGTAACCCTGGCCCCAGGGGCTTTGAAAATGTGTTTGAAGCTTTCTCAGTGGTTCGACTAAATAAATTTATAATCTGTCCAACCTACCAGGTGTAGAGCACTATATTCCATAAAGATTGGGGGATCAGAAAGGAGACAGTTAAGAAATATGGTCTTTTCCAGATTTAAGAATCCCCAGGCTAGAGATTGGAAGGGAGTAAGATCAGAAAGCAGAGCACAGAGGGCCACGCAGGTGGATGGTGGTCCTAGACCCTACCACAGATAGCCTGCCTCCCCTCTTACAACTTGTTACACATTGTCAGTCATTTCCAGCCTTATCTGTTGTAGATTTCACCCTCCTCTGATTTGAAGAGCACATCAAACCTAGCCCCCACCCCCACCATAAGGCTGCCCAAGGAGGAAGAAGAATACCCCCAGGAGGATTCCACAGGAGACAGTCCCCAGTGAGTTTTTACTCTGTGATTTTAGCCAGAGCTAGACAATGTAAGCCCCATGTTGTATTTTGAAAGGCCCTGGGAAAAGTAACACATTGGACCATTATAGGTCATTAACACCATTAACACTGTGTGAATTCATTTGTCAGAAATTAGCAAGCCTCCAGAAACTTGAGATCTGCTCCAAGTGCCTGGGAGGAGAATGGACAGAACTAGTGTTTGGATGGTAGAAAAAGGGGAGGAATGGGTGCCAAAAGATAAAAGTAGGTCCAGAAAGCGAAGGTAGGAAAGCTCATACTTCAAGAGTTTTCCCCAGAACTAAGGANTGGTTAAAAGGAACAAGGAGACAGGCTGAGCCCTGAGAAGCAGGGTAGGATAACAGGGGCTCCTGTTTTCTCCAGGCTCTGGCATCACCTCCTGTCCTCCATCTCTTTACTCTTCAGACCAACTAGAAAATGAACAAATGGGTCGACCAACTTTTGACTTCTAAAGCCACAAGTCTCCCCAACAAAGCACCCCACCCCTTCCCCTCAGATGACCTCCAGGGCAGGGCAATGAGGTTAGGAAACAGATGGGTGTGCAGGGAGCCTCCAGAGCTAACCTGCTCCTTGACCCCAGCAGTTCACGCGCTTTAATCCAATTTACAGAAAGAGGGGATCCCCATAACTTACTGGACTCTTTGGGACAAAGATTCCAGACAAAATGGTTCCAGATATGGAAGATGGGGAGCTCTACCTACTGAGTTGGTGGAAGCCACAGGTAAAGAGGAGATGGAGAAACCCTGGTTATCAGAGAAACAGGGCCACAGGTGGTGGGAGAGGAGAGTGGTCGGCATCTGCTCTGGGAAAGGGGCTGTGCAGGCAAGGAACCTGCGACTCAGACCCAGGACTGGGTGGTGGCGGGGGCAAAGAACAACCGCGAAAGCAGGTCTGGCGGGGGAGCTCTACATACCACAGGCAAGCAAAGATTCAGTGGGTGTGTATGAGGGGGACGCTAACTCACACGTCCAGAATGAGTGATTTTTACGAAAAGCTCCTGCGTTCCCATCACTGGAGAAGAGGAGGACAAGAACGAGGTCCTAGGCGCCCACCGCCTTCCCAGCCGAGTCCGCCTCTTAAGTCTGAGACGCCCGGCTCCTCACACGCATCAGGCTCCGCGGTCCACTGTCCGCCCCGCTCCTGACTGTCAGGCTGCAGCCTGCGCGACTCCCGGTCCCTCT
>SJYV01005163.1:80069-125369 GCA_006410875.1 Neotragus pygmaeus | reverse complement strand
GGGCGGCTGGGCTGGGGCGGAGGACGCCGAGGCTCCCTCAGGCGGAGGCGCACGGCGGGCTGGGGGCGCCTGCCGCGGGCTCCCCCATGGTCCCCCTTCCCCGGGGGGCGCTGGCCGCCTGCGGTCTGCCGGGACCGGGGTCCGAGCTGCTGGGCGCCCGCTCTCCCTCAGCAGCGGCAGCTGGCTCTCCTTCTCGCCCGTCCGCCCGTCTCTATTGTTCAGCCCTGCTCGGCTCTCCTCTTTATTTTTCCTCCTCCCTCCCGCCCTCGCTGTCTCTACCTCCTCCCTCCCTCGCTCTATCGCCCGCACGCTCTCAGCCTCCCTCCCTCGCTCGCTCTCTGGCTCCCCCTCTGGCTCCCTCAGCCGCCGCCGCCTCGCAGCTCCTCCCGCGGCTCCCGCGCCTCCGTCCCGGCCAACAATGCCCCGGGCAGCGCCGAGCTCAGCTGAAGCTTCGGCCCGGGCCGGGGTTCGCCTCGGGCCCCCGGCGGCGCGNTGGCTCCCCCTCTGGCTCCCTCAGCCGCCGCCGCCTCGCAGCTCCTCCCGCGGCTCCCGCGCCTCCGTCCCGGCCAACAATGCCCCGGGCAGCGCCGAGCTCAGCTGAAGCTTCGGCCCGGGCCGGGGTTCGCCTCGGGCCCCCGGCGGCGCGGACGCCTCCCTCCCCGCGCCTCCCCGCGCCGGCCTCTCCCAGGAGCCCAGCCCGGGCCCCGAGCTATTGTTCGCGGCTGTGCTAGGCCGGCTTCCTGAGCCTCGCAGGAAAAGCCCCGGCGAAGGAGGCGGCCGGGGAGGGGGCGGGGCCGCCGGGCGAGTCCTGGGCCGCCGGGCGCACGCCGGGCTGGCCGAGGGGGCTCGGACGCCTGAGCCCTGCGTGCTCAGCCTCGCCCCTAGCGCAGTTCCTACTCCCGCCCGGCGGCGGCCGCCTCCTCCACCCCACCCCGTTCTCAGGTGTATGAGCCGCGACCCCCCTCAAGCTGCCTGCCCCCCGAGATGGGCTGATCTGTCTCTAGAGGCTGGACTTTTCCCCTCTCCTTCTCGACAAGCTCCCTTCTGTCTCCTTGACCTCCGAGCCTTTCGCATTTTCCTCACCAACTCTCCTTAGTTCCTCTCTTTTTTTTTAAGCTTTTCTCTTCCTTCCCCCTCTTTTCAGCGCCCCTTTAAACACCTCTGCCCGTCTCGGTGACTCTTTGTCCAGTTCATTTCTCTCTCGATGTGCCCCTGCCTATCTTTCCCTCCGTGACCCTCTTCTGGCTCCCATTTGTCTCTGTCCTGCCTCGGTACTTGGCCAGTGTCTCAACGCTCCTCTTGGACAGCTGTCAAACTCCCTAATCCCCGGGGCCTTCTCTGTTTTGTTCTTCTCCCTCGTGTGAATGAAGAGATCCAGTTGGCCAGGAGAAAGGAGGTGTTACAGCAAGCTGAATTTCAATTAAAGTGGGGAGAGGGACAAGAGAGGAATGGGGAAGACCTCAAAAAAGAAAACAGATGCTGTATGGGGTAATTAATGCAGTGATTGTATTGTGCCAATTGGTTTTTAAGCAATAATTAAACAATAATTAGCCAGTATTCTGTTTATAGTCCTAGTGACTGCAAAGCTTACAAAACAGAGGCTCTTTAGACCTGAGTACTTAATGTGGTGTGTTGGAGGCTGTTGTTGCTACCTCATCCAGACAGATGGAGAGGCTGTGGCCTGACCTAATAATGTGTTAAAAACACACCTAATAGGAAAATCAGATAGTATAGTGTAAAGCTGATGGACTGCTACCCACCAGCCAAAATCTCCAAGATCTGTCATCACTGGTAACCTACTTGGTTCCATCTCTCTCCAGGTAAAGCACCTGGAACCTCTCCAGATCTACACCAGCTAACTCTTAACAGCAAATAGATTTAAATGCATTTTTAGTGAACCCTTTCTGGTTCCCTGTACTCCTTACTTTCCTTACTGAATGTCACAACTATTTTTCACCCACTGAAAAATATAAGTACAGTTGCCTGTCTTCAGTGTTGGGTGGAGAAGGAAATGGCAACCCACTCCAGTGTTCTTGCCTGGAGAATCCCAGGGACAGGGGAGCCTGGTGAGCTGCGGTCTATGGGGTCGTCGCACAGGGTTGGACACGACTAAAGTGACTTAGCAGCAGAATGTTGGGTACATCTATCAGGCCCCATTTCTTAAAAATTATTAATAGAGACCCTGACATCACAAATTCATTGCCACGAGATCTAATTCATCTGGTCCAAACAGCTTGAACTGCCTTAAAGCAACCAGATGCTCCTTTACTTACCACCTTCCCTGACAATGAAAGTACTTCTCCTTTGTCTTTTCTAAGTTTTGCCTTCCCTTTTATCCTAAGCTGACACTCTGGCCTGCACTCCCACACATACACATGATGGCAGAGCTGCTGTGAACTGGCACCATTGTGCAGACAGAGAACCAGAGGCCTGGCAAGAGCACTGCATGTGTGCTAAGTCACTTTAGTTGGGTCCAACTCTCTGTGATCCTATGGACGGTAGCCTGCCAGGCTCCTCTGTCCATGGGATTTTCCTGGCAAGAATACCGGAGTGGGTTGCCATGCCCTCCTCCAGGGATCTTCCCAGCCCAGGGCTCGAAGCTGTGTCTCTTGTGTCCCCTGCATTGGAGGTGGGTTCTTTCCCACTAGCACCACCTGGGAAGCCAGGCAAGAGCATTAGTTCATCCCAAATTCAGAGGAAACATATTTAGAGAAAAGTTCATATCAAATTTTTAATAAATGTGGACCAGAATGGGGGGAAAACTTATGAAATGACACATTTTTTTTAAAGGAAATTTGGCAATTTCTATTAAGGTTTTAAATGTTCATGGCTATATTAATATCAGACAAAGATTTCCTAGCAAAGATGTTGTTACTAGGGATAAAAAGGGACATTTCAGTTGATCAACTGCACACACAATCCTAAAATTTTTTGCATCTAAGAAAATTTCAAAATATATGAAGCAAAACTGATAGGACAAAACAAAGAGAAACAGACAAATTCAAAATGATAGTCAGAGATTTTAACCTCTATCTCACTCAATAATTGATAAGGAAATAGATCATCAATAAGGATATGGAGGACTTGATCAATGCTATCAACCAACATTCTATAAACCGACATTTATAAAATACTCCACTCAATAACAGCAAATATACATTTTTCTTCAAGTACACAGGTATCAAGTACACAAGATAAACTCTATGCTAAGCCATAAAACAAGTTTTGAAAAATGTAAGAAGATTAACATCATGCAAATTATAACTCAGTTTTTTTTAAAGCATGCAATATTCTCTGAACACAATGAATTAAGCTAAAAATTAATAACAAATATATGAAAAAAACCACATATATGAAAACTAAATAAACACTTCTAAATAACCCATGATCAACTAAGAACTCAGTGGAGATATTAGAAAGCATTTTTAACTGAAAAAGATGAAAAATCATCATATAAAAATCTATGAAACAGAGCTAAAACAGTACACAGAGGGAAATTTGTAGTACTAAAATTCCTATTTTGTAAAGTCTCAAATCATTGATCTCCTGTTCTGCCTTAAGAGCAAAAGAAATCCAAGGCAGAAGAATAGAAAGTTTAAAAGATAAGAGCATTAAAAAATTAAATATATAGTGAAAAACAAGGAGAAAAATCAGTGAAACTAAAAGAAAATTCTTTGAGAATATCAATAAAATTGATAAACCTCTAGCCAAACTGCAATAAGGAAACAGATAAGACTCAAATTAGTACTAGCAGAAACAAGAGAAGTGATATCACTATAGATCATAGATAGGTAAAAAGAACAGTAGGGGAATATTATGCACAATTTTATGAAAACAAATTTGACAACTTAAAATGGACGAATTCCTTGGAAGACATGGACGAAATTTCACTTATGAATAAGTAGATAAATAGTCTTATATCAAAGAAATTAAATTTGTAGCTTAAAAGCGTCCGACAAAGAAAACTCAAGACCCATATAGCTTGAATGTTGAATTCTATGAAACATTTAATTAAGAAATAATACCAATTCCATACACACTTCTCCAGAAAAATTTGAAAAAAAAGAGGCCATTTCCCAACCAATTCTATCAGACCAACATTACTGTGATGCCAAAATCAAACAAGGACCATATAAGAGAAAAATAAAACTATAGTTTGCTATCCTGCATGAACACTGATGCAAAATTCTTAATAAAATAAAAAGCAAGTCAAATAAAAAACGTTAGCAAATATATAAAAAGAATAATACAACAGGACCAAGTGGGTCAGTTTATACCAAGGAAGCAAGATTTATTTAATATTTGAAAATCTATCAATGTAATTTACCACATGTTATGGATTGAATTGTGTCCCCCCACCAAAAAAAAACATATATGTTGAAGTGAGAGTGGATACCTAATCTGAGGTATCTGTCAATGTGACCTTATTTTGAAATAAATTCCTTGTAGATGTAATCAGTTTGGATAAGGTCATTAAGTGGAATTCTTATCCATTATGACTGGTGTCCTTATAAGAAGAGAAAACTTATGTAAAGACAGGGAAAACACCATGTGACAATGGAGGCAGAGACTGGAACGATGCAGCCGCAAGCCAAGGAGCACCGAGGACTGACAGCCGCCACCAGAAGGTAGACAGAGGCAAGGAAGGATTCAGGATTCTACCCAGAATCTCAGAGGGAGCGTGGCCCTGCTGACACCTTGATTTCAGACTTCTGGCCTCCAGAAGTAGGACAGAAAAAAACTTCTGTTCTTTTGCTGCTGCTGCTACTAAGTCGCTTCAGTCGTGTCCGACTCTGTGCGACCCCATAGATGGCAGCCCACCAGTCTCCCCGGTCCCTGGGATTCTCCAGGCAAGAATACTGGAGTGGGTTGCCATTTCTTTCTCCAATGCATGAAAGTGAAAAGTGAAAATGAAGTCGCTCAGTCATGTCTGACTCTTAGCGACCCCATGGACTGCAGCCCGCCAGGCTCCTCCATCCATGGGATTTTCCAGGCAAGAGTACTGGAGCGGGGTGCCATTACCTTCTCTGTTCTTTCAAGCTATCCAAATTTTGGTATATTGTTATGGCAGCCCTAGAAAATTCATATACTGTATCTAAAAAGAAAAGTCATATGATAATTTGAATAGATACAGGAAAGGCGTTTGACAGAAACAACATCTATTTCTGATCAAAACTCTCAGCAAACTAGGAATTGAAAAAACTTCCTCAACTTAAATAAATGGCATCTACAAAAAAACCTGCAGTAACATTATACTAAATGGCACAAGTCTAAATGCTTCCTCCAAAGATCAGAACAAAATAAGCAAGAATATCCACTCTCACTCCTATTCAACATTATACTGGATGTTCTAACCAGTACAGAAAGTAAGAAAAAGAAATTAAAGGCATCCAAATTGAAGAGGTAAACCTGTCTTTATTCATAGACAAAATAATTGCCTATTTAGAAAATCCATGAAATCCATCAAAATGCCACTAGAACTAATAATGTGTTTAGCAAGATTCCAGGATGAAAGACCAATATTTAAAAATAAATTGTATTAGTATATACTAGCAATGAGGGTTGTGAACAGAAGTTTAAAAGCATCATTATTTATGTTAGCTTGGAAAATATGAAATATGAAGGCTAAATCTGATAAAAAGATATGTAAGACCCATGCTGTGTAAACTACAATGTATTCTGAAAAAAACCAAAGAAGAGTTAAGTAATAGGAAAGATATACTGTGTCATGATCTGAAGACTCAAAATGCTTAAGACATCAATGATCAGCAGATTCGATGCAACCCCAATCAAGTTTCCAGAAGGTTCTTTTGTAGATATTGACAAGCCAATTAAATGTGAAGAAACTAAAAATCCAAAACAACTAAGAAAAAGAGGGAAAAAATTGGAGGCCTTACACTACCCAATTTCAAGACATTATAAAGTTACAGTAATTAAGACAATGTAGCATTGGTGTAAAGACAGACAAATAGATCAATGGAATAGAGTACAGAAAC
Organism: Neotragus pygmaeus; assembly: GCA_006410875.1. NCBI lineage: Eukaryota > Metazoa > Chordata > Mammalia > Artiodactyla > Bovidae > Neotragus > Neotragus pygmaeus. The sequence goes on along the minus strand of SJYV01005163.1, from coordinate 119,373 downwards.
AGACCCACACATGTACTGTTGATGGCTTTATAACAAAGATCGAAGGGAATCCAGTGTAAAAACGATAGTCTTTACAAATGGTGCTTGAAAAACTGAAAATATGTTAGTTTTCTATGACTGCTATAACCAATTGCCACAAACTTAGTGGCTTAAAACAATACAAATTCTATTATCTTACAGTTTTAGAAGTCAAAAGTCTAATATGGGTCTCACCGTGCTAAGATCAAGGTGTTAGTGGGACTGTGTTCTTCCTGGAGGCTCTGGGAGAGAATCTGCCTCCTTGCTTTTTTCAGCTTCCAAAAGCCAGCTGTATTTTTGGTTTTGTCCTCCTTCTTTACCTTCAAATCCACCTGTGGGCCTTTCACACTGGCATCTCTCTGGTTCTCTCTTTAGCCTCCCCCTTGTACTTTTAAGGGCCCTTGTGATTGTACTGGGCCCACTCAGAATAATCTAAGATAATCTCCTTACTTTAAGGTTGCTCCCTACTTTTAGAAACCACAATTCCATCTGAAACCTTAACTCCCATGTAATTTGTTATGTAACATAACATAATCACAGGTTCTGAGCCTGAGAGGTAGACATCATTGGGGAAGTGCCTAATTCTATCACAATACCCATATACAAAAAAAAACGATAATTTGGATCAATATTTCAAACTACAAAAACTAACTCAAGATGGATCATAGACATTAAAGTGTACCTAAAACTATAAAATTTCTAGTAGACATTGAAGAAAATCTTTGTGATTTTGGTAGTCAAAGGTTTCTTAGCTATGATGCCAAAAGCATAATCCTTAAGAGGAAAAAAATGATAAACTTGACACCATCAAAATTAAGAGGTTCTACTCTTCAAACGACATTGTTAAGAAAATGAAAAGACAAGCCATCGGGAGAAAATCTTTGAGAGTCACATATCTGATGAAGGGCTGTATCCAGATTATGTAAAGAATTCTCAAACTCTCAAAACAAAATAAGCAACCCAATGTTGAAAAAATGGGCAGATTTGAATAAACACTTACCTTAGCAGAGATATGGATGGCAAATAAGCACTTGAGAAGATATTCAACATCTTTAGTTATCAAGAAAATTAAAATCACAATGAGACACTACAATCTATGAGAATATCTAAAATAAAAAGATGTTCATATCAAGTGTTGCTAAAGATATAGACTAACTGGAACTCCCCTTCACTTCTGGTGGGACTGTTAAACGGTACAACCACTCTAGAAAACAGTTCAGCAGTTCCTTAAATAAACATGCCCCTGTGATATGGCCCAGTTATTTGTGGTATTTACACAAGAGAAATAAAAGCATACATCTATGCAAAGACTTGTACACAAATGTTCATAGTGCTTTATATCTATAATAGCCAAAAACAGAATGCAGTCCTAAAATTCATTGTGATGAGATAAACGAATTGCAGTATGTTTATAATACATAATACTATTCAGTAATTAAAAAAGAATGGATTTATCCAATAATGCATGGATAAAATAAAAAATAAATATTAAGCATGGATAAAATAATTATGCTGAATAATGTCAAACTGAAAAGAGCCCATACTAAATATTTTATCTACATAAAATTATAGGAAATGCAAAGAAATCTATACTTGTAGAAAAGTGGCTCTGCGGTTGTCTGGAGTTGACCAGAGCACAAAGCTAAGAGAGCAGGAGCAAAAGGGTATGATTATGAAGAGGAACAAGGAAGCTTTTGGAGTTAATGGATATATTCTTGATTGCACTGCTAGTTTCATGGGTCTACGCTTCTGTCAAAACTGGTCACATTTTATGCTTTAAGTATATACAGTTATCAAATGTCAATTATACCTTAATAAAGCAATTTAAAAAAAAGAAAAGGGCAATGCTATAACAACTATATATAAGGATATAGTAGCTGTCTTGAGGGTTTTATGTGGGATTTTTAGGTGATGGAATCCCAGTTGAGTTATTTCAAATCCTAAAGATGATGCTGTGAAAGTGCTGCACTCAATATGCCAGCAAATTTGGAAAACTCAGCAGTGGCCACAGGACTCGAAAAGGTCAATTTTCATTCCAATCCCAAAGAAAGGCAATACCAAAGAATGTTCAAACTACTGCACTGTTGCACTCATCTTACATGCTAGCGAAATAATGCTCAAAGTTCTCCAAGCCAGGCTTCAACAGTACGTGAACCGTGAACTTCCAGATGTTCAAGCTGGATTTAGAAAGGCAGAGGAATGAGAGACCAAATTGCCAATATTTGCTGGATCATCAAAAAACAAGAGAGTTCCAGAAAAACATCTACTTCTGCTTTATTGATTACACCAAAACCTTTGGCTGTGTGGATCACAACAAACTATGGAAAATTCTTCAAGAGAGGGGAATACCAGACCACCTGACCTGCCTCCTGAGAATTTAAGAAGCAACAGCTAGAGCTGGACATGGAAAAACAAACTGGTTTCAAATTGGGAAAGAAGTACGCCAAGGCTGTATATTGTCACCCTACTTATTTAACTTATATGCAGAGTACCTCATGCGAAATGCTGGGCTTAATGACAAGCCGGAATCAAGATTGCCGGGAGAAATATCAATAACCTCAGATATGCAGATGACACCACCCTTATGGCAGAAAGGGAAGAACTAAAGCGCCTCTTGATGAAAGTGAAAGAGAAGAGTGAAAAAGTTGACTTAAAACTCAACATTCAGAAAACTAAGATCATGGCATCCGATCCCTTCACTTCATGGCAAATAGATGGGGAAATAATGGTAACAGTGAGAGACTTTATTTTTGGGCGGGCTCCAAAATCACTGCAGATGGTGACTGAAGCCATAAAATTAAAAGACGCTTGCTCCTTGGAAGAAAAGCTATAATCAACCTAGACAGCATATTAAAAAGCAGAGACATTACTTTGCCGATAAAGGTCCGTTTAGTCAAACCTATGGTTTTTTCCAGTAGTCATGTATGGATGTGAGAGTTGCACCATAAAGAAAGCTGAGCACCAAAGAATTGATGCTTTTGAACTGTGGTGTTGGAGAAGACTCTGGAGAGACCTTGGACTGCAAGATCTAACAAGTCCATCCTAAGGGAAATCAGTCCTGAATATTCATTAGATGGACTGATGCCGAAGCTGAAACTCTAATACTCTGGCCACCTGATGAGAAGAGTTGACTCATTTGAAAAGACTCTGATGCTGGGAAAGATTGAAGGTGAGAGGGAAGGGAACGATAGAGGATGAGATGGTTGGATGGCATCACCGACTCGATGGACATGAGTTTGAGTAAGCTCTGGGAGTTGGTGATGAACAGGGAAGCCTGGCGTACCGCATTCCATGGGGTCACAAAGAGTTGGACACAACTGAGTGACTGAACTGAACTGATAAAATACACATATTTAAAATTTCATAATGTTGATTCTTTACAGTGAGGAGAGAGAGAGAATCATGACCTGGGGGAAATTTTTTCACATAGTGCCTAAGAATTCAGGGTGGAGGAAGGAGGAGAGATGTTCAGTATTTAGAAACAACTCTCAAATAATGTGACAGATAGCCCCTTCTCTTCACCCCACTTTGAAGATTTAAGGAGGAAGGGGACAGAATGATACAGAAGAACAGATGGAAGAATGGTGAAGAAGTGTAAAGTGCCCAGAAGACTCCAGAGTATTACTGACCTGGGTTCTTGGAGTCTTTAAATCAATAGAAATTGACAATAGGCCAGCTGAGGAATTCAGGCAAGGCTTTTATTGGGACTCTCCTCCAGCACGAGGGAGCAAAAACAAGCAACAGGTGAGGGAAAGGCGAGCTGGTTATGGGGTGAGGGTAGGGGTAGTTCAGTGCATTTGGCGGGAGGGGTGGCTTAGGTGGTCTGCCCACCCCTTGGTGATACTGTATGCAGGGGTCATAAGCAGTTCCCTGTTCTTGACACCTCCAAGTGGAAGTTGGGGTTTGGCCTTTCTGTTTATTATTGTTCATTATTTCCCCTAACTGTGCATGTATGCAGTTAATTTTAGTCCCTTATAGCTTCTGTGTATTTTATCGCTTGAGGAGACATTTGTCCAGGTGCAGGCACTGCAGCAAAGGATCCCAGGCCCCAGAAACCAGCCTGTCTCAAGAGAGGTTCAGAGTTCATAGAAATAATTGGGGAGGGAAGCAGTAAGCACCTCCAGGAGGGTGTGGCTGTGGGAAGGAAACAGAAATCTGTGAAAGTCAACGAGGAGGAAATGCAGCAGCATGTGTTGATGGTTAAATGTGAAGTGGAGCAGGTGTGGGCAGGAAAGAGAGATGGGTGGTGAGCTGAAGTTCAAGACTCATCTGTACACTAGATAACAGAGAATGGTGGCATCACTCACTGCACTGAAGAAAAAGTCTAGAGGAGAAACCAATCCAGGGAAAGATGGAAAAGTGAATTAGAAGGATGTTACTTCATCTAACCCTTCACTTCATCATTGAGAAAATTAGAAAGTAAAATGACTTGTCCAAAGTCACATAGCAGACCCTATAAATCATGCCTTCTAGGCCAGTTTTCCATGCTACTTCCCTATAACACATTTCCTCCCACCTGGGGATCTGAAGTGATGATGGGCATCTGGGTGGTCATGTCCAACCAGCAATTAGAAATGTCAGCACAGAGCCTGGAAGGGCTGGGAGCTGGAAATATTGACTAAGGAGCTAGGAGCAGGAGCAAATGAGATAAAAGGTTTTCTATCCATTTCCATTAACTTTCCTCTTTAGACGTATCATCAAGTTGTATGTCCTGCTTTCCACTCAAATCAAATTTGCCTTAGGACCTGCAGCTCTTCCTGACTTTCGTGACATAGTTATTCCATTCTCAGAGACTAGAAGCTGGGACACTTTCTTGTCTCCTCCACCTATCCTACTTCCAGCATTCATGCTATCATTTAGCCAAAGTCTTCCTTTGAAATGTCATCAGTTGCCCCATTTTCCCTCCAATGCCATCCTAGTCCAGTCTGCAGCTCTGTAACCTTGATTTTCCACAACAGCTTGTCAACTGGCTTCCCCAGGCAATGTCGGGGAAAGTAAAGCCAATGCCTGAAAGAAAAGATAAGCCAGAGAGGCAGAGAAGTCACAGGAACTGGCTGGCTGTGGAGACAGGAGATGAGAGGGTGTCAGGAGGTAGTTCAGTTCAGTTCAGTTCAGTCGCTCAGTCGTGTCTGACTCTTTGTGATCCCATGAACCACAGCATGCCAGACCTCCCTGTCCATCACCAACTCCCAGAGTCCACCCAAACCCATGTCCACCGAGTCGGTGATGCCATCCAACCATCTCATCCTCTGTCGTCCCCTTCTCCTGCCCTCAATCTTTCCCAGCATCAGGGTCTTTTCAAGTGAGTCAGCTCTTCGCATCAGGTGGCCAAAGTACTGGAGTTTCAGCTTCAACATCAGTCCTTCCATTGAACTCCCAGGACTGATCTCCTTTAGGATGGGCTGGTTGGATCTCCTTGTAGTCCAAGGGACTCCCAAGAGTCTTCTTCAACACCACAGTTCAAAAGCATCAATTCTTCNAAAAAAAAAAAAAAACCCACAGCAATAACTACAACGTAAATTTACGTGCCACAAACCACACCAAGAAGCAGTATCTTAGGTACCAAATCTCAAGAACTGTGAAAGGTCTGAGATTCTACTCTCAAGCTAAGAAATTAGCACACTGCTGTTTCAAGGATGCTACCAGAAGACAAGAGACCATGGATCTGAAACAAAGGCCTCTATTACTCCTGGCACAGCAAGCACCATGGGCATATTCCCGTCAGTTCTTCTTACACCCAAGTCCCATGGGGATTATGCAATGAGCCCAGGTGATACCTGCACATATTATTAGAGAGGAACCTTTGGTTAAGAGCCCGTTACATATTTTTTTTTTTAATTCTCGGATAATTTATTCCAAATTTTCATATAAAGAAGTAATTATCCCATATTTTACACACAGAACAATTTTGATACCAGAGGGAAAAAAGGAGGGGCTACTTTGGTCTTTAGGAAAACACTGAAAAAATAAGAATTGAACTCTTGGTGGGCTTTATGTCTCCGAGTTGATTTAACATTTGATCCTGTACTGTTACCAGCAAAGGGAGGTGTCTGCTCCTGATATGCAGGGTCTGGAACCCCCAAGGCCCATTATTCTATGAGCAAGCAGCAAACATTGTTCCAAGAAGGCAGGCCTGCTTTCCTAGGAAATTGGCTCAAATCAGTAGATAGAGGTCTTTCAATCTGGCAAATTAAGCAAGAATGTACAGGAAAGTTCACAGCCTTCCCCAACATTTATTCTTTCTTAAGTAACACTGCTTACAACAGGCAGAAGACTTCAAAGAAATTTAAATATTAAGTAACTCATTAAATTACTACAAACTATAAAAGTTTTGTACTTTAAATGAAATACATAAAGCCATTAAGTATTAGCCTACATTTACAATACACCAAAGACAAGCTGTGACCAGAATGTATAAAGGAAGACACATTTCTCTGACACCTTTTAATCACCAATAAGGTTCTAAATTTAAGAGGAACTAAAAAGCCTCCTGATGAAAGTGAAAGAGGAGAGTGAAAAAGTTGGCTTAAGGCTCAACATTCAGAAAATGAAAATCATGGCATCTGGTCCCATCATTTCTTGGGAAATAGATGGGGAAACAGTGGAAACAGTGTCAGACTTTATATTTTGGGGCTCCAAAATCACTGCAGATGGTGACTGNCTCAGAACACTGCAAATCAGGAAGACTGGACAAAAGCCTCGGTGTAGTTCCCTGCACTAGATCAAATGTGAACTTCATTTGTAACTATATGTGAGTTTGTGCTTTGAAGCAATAAGGAATTAATTTAAAAACTGTCTTAGAGGGTTTTAAGAACATTTTTTTGACAAACAAAACTAAAACGCTTAATTTTATTTCCATGGAACTTTTCATGGCAAAGATGCTTTAAGTGGCGTAGAATTACCTTCTGCAAAGATACAGACTAGAGAAGCTGGGACCCTCCCTTTGTTGTTCCTCATGGGCACCTTTATCTCTGAGGCACAGCATCGTGGTTTTCAGAGCTTGACCACGTCACTGCCCATGCCATCCATCAGTACAGTGGTAGGACGCCGCAGGGACCCCAGAACAGCATTTACAAATGAGACAAGCAAAGCCTAGAGCCGTGTATCCCCAGGGTCTTGCCAACAGCCTGATTTGTAGTAGGTACTCAAAAATTTTATTGGATAAATAAATAAGTGAGCAAATAAAGTGATTTTTTAAAGAAGGTCACACAGCAGGGACAAAAACTCAGTGTCTTAAATCTTAATTCCATTCTCGATCTAGTTACATCATTCTTTGAGTTTTCCTGGCCAACTTTAAAATAGATATTTGGATGTCAGAATGAATAGGGCTCTGTGCCTGACCTAAGCAATATCAAAAATTTAATTAGAGATGTGGAAAAGATGGAGTTGGTGAAGACCTCCTGTTATCCAGATGCCAAGACCATTCGGTGTGGTTGGTTTGATTTCTAATGAGCATCTGCTTCAATTCACCAAACCCTTTACACTTTCATACAATGCACGGCTCATATTACGAAGTCAAAAATTCTTTATCATCTGCGTGGTCATTCACTCGTTTGTTGTCCTCTCCCTGGTAATTGTTTAATCTGGCTTCCCCTACCACATTTCTTGGCTGCTTGCTCCCTCCTGCCTCGGTCAGTCAGGTTGTATTCAGGGAAGGTAAAGGCACAGAGAATATTCCATAGTCAATTATAGCTGATTAGGTGTTTATCTATTGCTTTGGATTAGCCCCACGCCCTGTATGAATACACAGCTTTGGCTGGTTGGCCAACCATCCATGGATGGGGGAGCATTCTAAGATTTATTCTCAGCTTTCCATTGTCTGTGCTANATTAGGTGTTTATCTATTGCTTTGGATTAGCCCCACGCCCTGTATGAATACACAGCTTTGGCTGGTTGGACAACCATCCATGGATGGGGGAGCATTCTAAGATTTATTCTCAGCTTTCCATTGTCTGTGCTAAAAGAGGAGGCAAGGAGTGTGAATGCACAGCAGATATATTTTTTAAAATCAAGGCATAATTTATACCCTAAAAGTCCACATTTTAATGAGTTTTTACAATGTTATATACCTGAGCAACCATCACCATAGTTGAAACAAAGCACATTTCCAACATCACAATACTTCTCTCGTGCCCCGTCTCCATCAGCCTTCCCTTACTTTGGCCTCGGGCAACCACCAACTTTCTTCCTGTCACTATAGATTAGATTTGTCCTTTCTAGGGTTTCATGTAAGTGGAATTAGAGAGTAGGTACTCAACAAAAGTTATTTTTACTTGACTTTGGAATAGCTTCTCTGATTTCTTTCCAGCGATGTCTGGTTCAGGCTGTTAAAATGAGTTCATCTTTCCAGCACCCACACTGATTCGACAGGGTGGGCATAGCTAGGACTTGGAGGAAACCTGAGAGGCAAGAAGCAGAGGCTGATGAAAATAATTACTGGCAATGAGAAGAATGTTGGCTCTTCCCAGAACTGGTAGACTATGACCAAGAGTGCGTGTCCACTTTGTGCCCTGAACCTATTTTCAGTGTGGCTCAATACAGCTTCTCCAAAACCTAACTGCCTGGGAATTTTGCCTGCTTTGCCTTGAATGGGCATTTTATTTGGAAACTTCAGGCTCCAGCCAGCCCCTCTCAGCCACGGAGTCATTGCACCCTCTGGTGTAAACACAGGGATCTGTCACCCCCGTGGCAAGAGGCATTCCCACCCCCGCAGCCATCTATTATCCACCACAGCCCTGCCCTGGAGGTCAGCTCGCTCCAGCTGCTGTTAGGTTCATGGGTCAGAATACATGAACACAGAGGGATCCCAAGAGTTCAAGCGCTTAAGAGAAGACAGGACCAGAGAGAAGGGAAACCCCAGAGAAGACAGAGCAAACTGGATGTGAAAGATGAAGAGAAGGGCAGAGGCACAGTCCCCCAAAACAAAGCTGGAAGCCATAGAGGGATGGACTTTTTACCATCTGAGAGAAATCCTAAAAATTCACTCCTCTGCCCAAATAAATAGATTCAGACCCAGGCTATGACAGTCCTTGAAAAGTGGTTTTTAACATAGAAATGCTGATAAATCTTTTCGACCACCTCTATATCTCCAGGTGCCGCTGGATCTGCTTAATCCCTTTAAACCTCCAATAACTTCAACTATGGTGTTTAAAGTCTCATAAATCTGTACTAGCTTAAAATAGGGAAATATAAATCATGTTCAGGAGCTTAGGGGTAGGGACAGAAGATGGGTAGGGACAGAAGATGCCATTGAAAACCATAGCACAGGCTTTTCATAAAATTATTCCAAGAAAAGTTGAAATGGGAAGCGCTCAGATTTCTGAGCTGTGGTTCCATTCGTTCTCAATTTATTCTATTTCAGGGGGTGAGACGGAGTGTTAGGGAGTATCAACGGGATATTCAGTTAGAGAGGAAGAAAATCACAAAGACCTATCACAGTTAGTCCTATTTTTACACAAAATGAAACCAAAATGAAACAATAATAATTTTTAAAAATCTACTGCCAGAAGTCATTAGAAACAGCTCTGTTTTCAGTAAGCTAACAACATAAATGATGTTTTCTTTTTGTTAAAATATTAATTCATGCTAAAATGTAAGTTATGGCTACTATGCTACTAATAGTAGTTAGCTTTTTTTTTTATCATTTCTGCTACAGGCTAGATACCTCCCCTGTGAAGAATTTTAGGTACATTAGTTAATTTCACCCTCACAGGAGCCCCATGAGAATTATTATTTTGTTTTACAGATAAGAAAATTAGGTTCAGATTGTTAAGTAACTCACCCAAAGTCACACAGCTGGTAAATGATAGAGCCAAAATCCAAACCCAGTGTTTGCTTTGAAAACCCTGATCTTATCTACTTCTGGGCTGTGATGGAACCAGCCCACAGACCACCTGGAGGAAATCCATATATCATGCTCTGAGAATTGAGGTGTCTTCCTCTTTCTTGGCCTGATCCAATGAGCGTTTCCCTAACCCCAAAGTCTTAGAAACGTCTGCTGTATTAATTGAATCTTTACTCAAACTTCAGATAATGTAGAGAAAATAGGAGTCCTTCGCTTGTGCTGCTTGCTTCAAAGTGCAGTTTTCCTGCAAAGATGTACCACCAAGCAGTCCTGGGGAAACCGCTGAACTTTAGTTTCCTCACCGATTAAATAAGGATGCGTATGACCCACATTTGGGGTTGTTATGAGAATTAATATGTGGGAAAGCAGTCTGGAGACTACAAAGACCTAACAATTAATTGCTGTGTCTTATAATGATTCAGTTCAGTTCAGTCACTCAGTCGTGTCTGACTCTTTGCGACCCCATGAATCNAGGTACGGGGACGGGTGAGATAGCTGGAAGGGGGGCTGGGCTTGAAACCGAGCTTCTCCTTCTCCAGGAAGGAGGCAGCCAGGTTGGTTCCATAGGAAGAGGGAGTGTAGGTGCCATAGCTCGATTTGGTGAAAGGCGCATCTGCATAACGGGCCGATTCTGTGTAGCGCTTCAGAGTGGAGGAGAGCTGGGACATCCTTCAGGGCGGCACTCGGTGGGGACTGGGAGCCTCATGGGCTGAAAGACAAGGAAAGCAGTTGTCAGAAGGCCCTGCTGGGGGTCAGGCTGCTCTCACTCTGCCTGCTCTCCATTCCCCAGTGGCTTGACCTCAACCAGGGGCCACCCTTGTCTGTTTCCAGGAAAGCCACTGGCCCCCCACTGGGACATACCTCTGCATGTGCATGTGCGCCGGCGCGCAGGTCTCCACGCACCCAGGCATTCACACCTCAGGGAGAGCCCCAGAGCTGAGCAGGCTTTCATAAACCACACGGGCAGTCAGTCTCAGCACTGCTTGGACTGGACGCTCCCCTCAAAGCCCCCAGCCTGAGAGCAGGGACTGCTCCACTGCAGCCCTTCAAGCAACAAATAGTACTCCAGGGACTTCCCTGGTGGTGCAGTGGCCAGGACTCCACACTCCCAATTCAAGGGCCCTGGGTTCGATCTCTGGTCTGGGATCTCACGTGCCCCAACTAACACCCGATGCAGCTGAATAAACAAAAACAAAAAAGCCCCCAATAGTATTCCAACCCAAATCCCATCTGCTTGCTCTCCTTGGCTTCTTTCTGCAGCCACCCCCGAGATGAGGGATGCCACCCCCTGGATTAAAAACTGCTGGACATTCCAAGAGTTCAGACTGCTTCCCTCTTTGGGAGCAATCTTTTGGGAATCTTACGCTGTTTAGACAGCATGACCTGAGGATCATTTAGCCAGATCCCTGATGAAGAACAGGAGGCCCATGAGTCGAGGAAAGGAGCTTANGGACATTCCAAGAGTTCAGACTGCTTCCCTCTTTGGGAGCAATCTTTTGGGAATCTTACACTGTTTAGACAGCATGACCTGAGGATCATTTAGCCAGATCCCTGATGAAGAACAGGAGGCCCATGAGTCGAGGAAAGGAGCTTAGGTGTGGCTGGTGGTGGTGATGGGTGGCTGAGAGGAATGCTTGAGCTCAGTCTCCAGACCAGTCCCAGAGTGCTTCCCTGGACATGGCCACCTGCTGCGGTGGGGGATCCTCGTGTGGTAGAGCCTACCCTCTGCACTAACCTAAGCCTTCAGTTCTAAGTGGAGTTAGGGCCCTGTGGCCTCCCAGGGCTTCCCCTGTTAGTACCCACCGCAAACCGATGGTGATAATGACTTGTGCAAAGGGGGCCCCCTAGAGGCTAAAATCCTGCACTGCAGGCAGCGCTCTTATCTCCGCCCACAGTCCTTGCAGCTGGGGTGGATCTGCTGAAGGAACACAGAACCTCTGAATTGAGTTTTCAAAGGCCGAATGGGTCGACTTTTTTTTTTTTTTTAAATTTCACATCATATATATTTTACCACAAGTGAAAGGGGACATTTCCACATCTATCATCCAATTGAGCCTTCCTGCGGGCCTAGGGAGTGGACAGCCACGACCACGCTTTACATAGAGGACACCAAAGTGACCGACGTGAAACAGCTAGAGCCAGGTCTCACCACGAGGACATCAGATTTGGGAATCTAGCCCAGATTTCCCCTCTGCTGAAACAAGGGTGATCATCAGTTAGGTGCACTGCACCTGTCACCGGCCCGCACTGTCAAGCTCACTTTAATTGTTGCTACAAAGGACTTGTATCAACATCCTCCAACTGTTACTCAGACTAAACAGTAAGAGGTTTGCCCAAGCTGTTTTTCAGGAACTTGGAGTCAGCTGTGTCCAAGTGCATGCTCTAGCCAATTAAGACTGGTTAGGACATTTACCACCCCCGCCGGGGGCATATGAGAGTGTCCACTTGATGAAGGGTCATCCATCTCATGTTCTCCGTTGTACAAGTGGAAAAGTGCCACTGACTCGCCCAGGGCCACATGCTAGCAGAGCGAGGACTTGTGTCCATGTCTCCTGATTTCCAGGCCAGTGCCCTTCCCACTTTACCTCAACTCACCACCCCCTTCAAATTTAGACTCACGTGGCGACCCCCAGAGTCCCTCCATCACTGTAAACCTGCAGGCTTTATCTCTAATGGAGCCAGAGGGCAAAGGAGGGGTAGGTAAGATCTCTCATTTTCCTTGAGGGTCAACAGGGGTTCTTGGGGGCTTCTGGGGTGGTGGGGTTGCAGAGCCATCCAGGACTCTCAGAGGAGTCTTGCCCTGTGGCTGACTAGCTGGGTGATTCTGCCCTAGTCATTGAGTCTCTCTGAGCCCCAGTTTCCTCAGCTGCAAAATCAGTATAGTAATCATCACTATGATTCCTACCTCACAGGGTTGTTGCGAGGAATAAATGAGATAATAACATGTGAAAACTCTCAACAAAGACAGTGGTTATTATCTCCTCTCCCAGTCCTGCCAGGCAGCCCGGCTCCTCCCTTTGTAGGCCTATAATAATGTCGGGGCTGACTGTCTCCTGGCTGGGCCGGCCTCTGACCGCAGCCCCGGGCATCAGGGTTCTCCCCGCAGCTCATAGTGAGATGAATGGGTCGTGGGCAGAATCTAGCTGTTTGGCAGTCAGTGGCTCAGGCAGCCCACAGCCTGCCCTAGGCGGTAGCCCAGCTCATTAGGGCAGAGGGGACCTGGTGCCAAGCCCCAAGTGCTGAGTGCCTGGCAGAGAGCTCTAGATACTCAGTCCATGTAAGGTATGGGATAGGTTGCAGAGGTGGGAGGTGAGCAGGTGGCACTTTTCATATAGGCCCCAGGACAGAACTTCCAGGCTCTGCCAGAGACCTCCAGCCATTTTCAATCCAGGCTGATGTCAGAAAGGCCTGGCCTATAAATGACCATCCACCCTTATTCCCGCCTGGCCTGGCTGGGGGCTCCCTCAACCAGCCGTGTTCCCACAGCCAGCACAACTTTTACCCCTTTCTAGGAAAAGAGAACAGGAGGAGGGCCTGGTGCAGGGCTGGGGGAACCACAAGCTTCCCTCCCATCTGCTTAGCTTCCTGGGGTCCAGGGGAGGAAGAGGATGAAGGCTGAGGAGGCCAGGGGCGGAGACAGGCTGAGGCTCGGGGTGGGGGTGTGGGACCAGTCCTGCTCTATTTCACTTTGGAGAGCTCCATCAATAATTCAAAGTCACAGAGACTCCAGGTCCCAGGAGCTGGGCTCTGGGACACTGAGCAGCCAATCAGATATGCCCCCCACCCCCACAAGGGCCTGAACTCCTGCCTCCTCCCCACATGGGGGAATTGGTATTCTGCAGGCAGCGCCCCAAGCTCGTGATCTTTCCTGGCCCTGCTGACGCAGAAGTGCTGGGGCCAGACAGGTACAGTGGACAGGGACAGACGGCCCTGGGATGGCCCACAGGTTGCCCTGGGCAGGATCGGGGCCGGGAGTGGAGCCGCACCACTCGTGGGAGGGCTCCTAAACCCTGCTCTCCTGTCTGCTTCAATCTGCCAGACAACTGACAGGCCTCCCTCCCACTAACAGCCCCCTGGAAGCTGACTTGTCAGTGCTGCCAGCTGGCAGAGAGTTCCTCTGTCTGGGGAGAGGGTCCCTACTGCGGCTGAGGCCTGGGGCATGCCTGTCTTCTCCCCCAACCCCCAGTTTTGCTCTTGAGGACAGTGCCAGCACCTTGCAGGTGAGCAGACAGCTTGGGTTGGTGCCCCTTGAGTTACCTGGCGTGGCTGTCCCTGGAGGCTGTAGGAGGCACCCTGGGCGGGAGAGCGGATTGGGGCCCTGGCTACAGCTCTGCTGCACAAGANCAGCACCTTGCAGGTGAGCAGACAGCTTGGGTTGGTGCCCCTTGAGTTACCTGGCGTGGCTGTCCCTGGAGGCTGTAGGAGGCACCCTGGGCGGGAGAGCGGATTGGGGCCCTGGCTACAGCTCTGCTGCACAAGACAGGGACAGGACGGGCACTCACATGGCCGCGAGTCTCCTCGTTGCCAAAGGAACGGCCTGAACTGAATGGCCCTTTCATGGGGCAGTGGGAGGCCAGCCGATTGGCTGTGATCCCCCGTGCCCCTCCCTGCCCAGCATGGGGCCCCTGCTGCCCAACTCCTTTCACTGTTTACCCAGAGCTGGCAAGTACAGGCATGCGGTTCCAGGCAGCACCTCCCCAGGTGCCCGCCACCTCGGACAGTGGGGCAGCCTTCCTGCCAGCCTCCTTGTCCGTGCAGGCTCACCAGGGCCCTTGGCGCTTCCCTGTTCTGCCAGGCTTCCCTTTCTTCCCTCTTGCTTTACTCAGTTTTCCCTTCTTGGGAGGTGTGGAGGCACTTCTCCTGAAAGGACGAGGGAACCAGTTGGCCATCGCCTCACCAGCAGCTACAGAGCACCCCTGGACCAGGCATCCCACTGGGTACTTCTTAGGCAGCTTGTCATTTTTTCAGCAGCCCAAAGTCCAACACTGAGACAGCCTTCCCAACGCCTCTGGCTTACAAAAGTCATTTGAAGGTTTAACTTTTCTAAACGTTAAATTGAAATTCAAAATACTTTCATTCAAATAGACAAGAAATTTAAATAGTGAAACAGTCAAGTGAAGCATTTAGCATTCACATTTCTGAAGTTATTAAAGCTTAAATCAGCACTAAGACTTCTGGACACTAAGACACCACATATTAATCACTCACTTAATCCTCATAACTGCCCTAAGCAACAGGTGCTATTATTATGCCCGTGTGCAGATGAGGAAACTACGGTTTGGAGAGGTGGTGTGGATCCCCTGGGGTCACACTGGGACTGGGACCTACCTGGGCTCTGTCTGCTAACGCCTACCTTGAAGCCAGCCTGTCGCCCCCTTCTCTCTTCCCTGGCCTTTCCCTGAGCTGGCACAGGCTGGGGGTCCTGCAGCATGGGGTGACGGGGTCCAGGTGTCCACCGTCTAGGCAAAACAGCGTGGCAGGTACAGACTCCCAAAGGAGCTGCCCTTTGAGTTTCCACTGCAGGCAAATGAAAGCGAAGCCAGGCGCAACCTGAGCCCTGGAACAATGCTGATCTGCCGAGAGATGGTCCAGGAGGCCTCCATTTCACCCGTGATGCCAGGCTCCTGCCTGTCCCCCGCCTCCTATCCTTGCGGCAGCTTGGCCCACTCCCCAGAGTACCCAGACTAGGTGAGTCAGGGCTTAAAATGAACCCTATCTTCCTGGGGCCACCAGCCCATTACGTCAGCCACTGTCATTTCCTGCTGCTCACGTGAAGGGCTCCCTAACCTGCCCAGCCAGGGGAGGGACTTGCTCCCCAGGAATGCCAGGCACTCTTGGCCCCCAGGGTATGGGATGGGTGATGCCCAACATCCCAGTAGCCTTCACGGCCCCTCTCTGCCCAGATCCGCTCTCCTGTCTGGGGTGAAGGCACGCCAGCTTCTGTGGCCTTGCCACTGCCTGGATAGAAAGCCTCTAGCTGGGCTTCAGACATACTTCAGTGGGGTTCAGTCCCTTTCCTCCTATCTGTGTCCAAGGTAGGTGAGTAGGGAATCCCAGTCAGTCCCACAGGGGCTTGGGAACCGTCACAGGGGTGACCTCAGAGCTTCCCAAAGCTGCTTGCTAACAGCATCGGAATGAGGCACTGACTGAGACGGCTGACCTTGAAGGGTAAAGTGGGCTGACAGAGGGGCCCTGTCTCCGTCTACACTTTCCCACCCACAAGCCCAGCTGCTGGGACACTGCCTAGACACAAGCGTCATTCCCTAGGTCGAGGGTTGTCCTGGCAGGAGTGGAACATGTAGGCGGAGGGGGAGGTTGGGGTGGGAGATATTTGTGCTCTCACAGCTCAGGAGTTCTGTTTACTGCTCTCAGATGCTCAGGAGCCTCAGCCTGGCGCTAGCGGCTCTACCTCTTGGGCTAGCACCCTCTGACCCACCAGTTTAGTGCCTGATACGCCTTGGCCGGGGGTCCGGCATATCCAAGGGGATTGGGTCCCTCTCAGTTTCTCTAGATCCCAACAGTTACTCAAGGGCTGGGATCGGGCAAAAGAGGTAAAATAAAGAGACTGGAATTTAAAACCAGAATTTTGCCTGGAAGAGAAGAGGTGGGTGGGCTTAAGGCAGTGTCTCTTCAGGGTTCTCCTTCATTTGGATTGGGAGAGGGTGGGCATCTGTATACCTCCAAGAAAAGGCAAAGATATGGGGCCCCCAGGCAGTATTGGAATTCAACCATGACTGTCCCAGGCACTCTTCTGGAACTCCCACCCCAGGGGAGAGCCCCAGGCTCCTTCCCTCTCCTCCAGGGCTTCAGCTTCCTCCTCCTGGCCTCCCAGCCCTTGGTCCTGCCCCTGGGTCTTGCCCATAGCACCTCCCAGGCCTGGTGGGGTGGCCTCTCACATGCTCCCCCAAACAGACAGGGATCCCTCAAACAGACAGTCCAGGGCCCTCTGGACAACGGCCCTGTGAATTTCGGATACCAAAGGAGCAGTTACCGACCTGTGTCCGGGGACACTGGGCAGGATCTGGGGGCTTCTCCTTCCCCGGCAGGGCAGGGAGTGCAGTGGCGAGCCCAGAAGCAGGAGTCTGACTTGGGCCGGGTAATCCGGGGCTCAGGTTACTGACTCGATATATATAGTATCTTATCTGACCTCATGGAGATGGCTAGCTCCACTGGCTGGCATTCTGAGCCCAGGGAGAATTAAAGGGGCAGTGGCAGGCCCTCCCTCTCGAGGGGGGTGCCAGGCAAGGAGATCCTAGGAGACTGTTTGCAGGGAGCATTTTGAAATGGAACAGAAGGGGGATTCAAGGGGAAGCAGAACTGGAAAGAGGGTAGAGGGATGGGGGTGGAATTAGGCAAAAATATGGAGAAGGGGGTGTCAGTCACAGAACTAGAGAAGAGGAAGAAGCCCCAGTGCACCTCCTTTAGCTTTGAGATGGAGGCAGATAGCAGCTCACTCAAGGACACAGAGGCAGGGAGAGGCAGAAGGGACCTCTCTCAGGTTTCCAGTTCAAACTCTTTTATAATGGACTTCTAGGCTTGGGCTTGCATTCCAAGTCTTTCCTTTTTATTGCCTCAGAGACATTTAAGCGGTCATTTAAGTAGTCCAAACCTTATTTAGTCTTAAAACAGGAGTAATAATAATGATATACCTCATGGAGGTGAGGATTAAATAATGCTTGTTAATTTCCTGGCACATAGTAAGAGCTCAATAAATGGTCATCACTATTATATCGAATCCTTCCACTTATAATTAGCATTGGTCAGGTGAGCCTTTCTAGGGAGAAAAGGTTCCTCCAGGCCACCCCGTGGGAGTGCCCTGTTCTCATGTCAGAAAATTGCCATGGTTTTCCGAGCTGATCCGTGTCCCATAGCTGGCAAGGCAAATGAGGCTTGCCCTATTCCCAGATGTGCAGTCCACCCATCAGAGGAGGGCCAGGCCCACTTGGGCTCTTTCCTTCTCTACCTAGAAAAATACAGCAAGTGTAGCTTCCCCCAGGCTACCAGGAGCAAGCCTGGCTGCTCTGGAGTGGTTCCACTCTACCTGGAGGAGTGTTCAGGATCCCAAGCCTGCAGAGCCAGGCTGGCTGGGCAGGGTCACAGGAGGAAGGTGCAGGATTCTGAACCTCTCGGGCCTTGGTGCTCTTGTCAGCTCCCAGTCTGTTTCTCCTGTTTCTCGATGGCTCTCCCTGGGGACTGGGAGTACCCAGGATGGTGCCTCCACCCTGTCTCAGCAGAGACTACTGACTCAGCTCAGGTCCTGACGATGCACTTCAGAGGACGCCCTCGTCCCCAGCCCTCATTCCAGTCCTCATTCCGACTCCAGTCTGGCATCACCTACAGCATCAAAGGAATGGTGGCTGCTCCAACCCCAGCCCAACCAGCTCTTCTTTCCTCTGCTGTACATGTCGGACTCTGGGGACTTTTTCCTGCCTGTGCCTGGGAAGATGAGCATGGGCAGGATCTCCAGCTCAGTTCCACTCTAAGAGCGGCCAGGTCAGGAGGTAGATGCTCCTCCTTAGAGGACAGCCAGAATGGGTTGGCCAGGACTTCCTTAGGCTGTTGAGTATAAGTTACTTGCCTTGGAGCATCACATGCCTGATTCTGGTTTGAGATTGGTGAGAATTTCAAAGATGCCTCTTCCTGGTTTAGGATTGGTGGAAAATCTACCCCTTTTCCACTTAACTACTACCCTCCCCCCGACCCCTACCCCCTTTGGCAAACTGATCAGAGACAAGCCCCCAGGAGCTTGGAGAGGAGGGAGTAAGAAAGCTGCCACGCACAGGTGGGGAGGGGTTTGCCAGGGCCCAGGCGTCACTCTCCGCAGGGCTCGGAGATACGGTCCTGCCCAAGCAGCGTTTCCTTAGAACACACTGATCAGCACACAGATGGCTCTCCCTGGCACCCTGAGCTGTCGGCTCACACACACAACTGGCACCCACAGCTGGAGATCCTCAGCGCAGCTGGCACTTGCCCTACATTTCTAGTGCCCATTTTGCCCAGGCGGTCGTTGACACTTCACTCTCAGAGCCTCAAGTGGCACTGCCCTCCGTATCCCCTCTTCCCCAGTCTCCGACAGGTGGCACGTACCTGCCTATTCTCTGAGGACGGATGAGTCGAGCCGGGCACAAGCATGGAGCTACGGATGAGNTTTTTAATTTCATGGCTGCAGTCACCATCTGCAGTGATTTTGGAGCCTAGAAAAGTAAAGTCTGCCACTGTTTCCACTGTTTCCCCATCTATTTCCCATGAAGTGATGGGACCAGATGCCATGATCTTCATTTTCTGAATGTTGAGCTTTAAGCCAACTTTTTCACTCTCCTATTTCACTTTCATCAAGAGGCTTTTTAGTTCCTCTTCACTTTCTGCCATAAGGGTGGTATCATCTGCATATCTGAGGTTATTGATATTTCTCCTGGCAATCTTGATTCCAGCTTGTGTTTCTTATAATGATTATGGCACCTTAAATATAATATGGAGGAACAGCCCCTTTTCAATCCCTAGCTTCACAAACAAGAGAAAACAGACATTTCAGTCACTCAGATGGAGGCCAGAATTCAATTCAAAGCACTCATGATTGAAAGGCGTGAGAGGGAAAACACATATCTCTCTATAATCGCTTCCCCAACTACCTTCAATGGGGGTATTGACATTGAAGACAGTTTGGGAAAATAGTTTGGTTCCTCAAAAAGTCTATGGCCAGAGGGATTTGGAAAACACCATATACATAATCCTTCTTCCCTCAGGAAATCACAATGTACTTTGTCTTAAAGGTCCTGAGAAGTCCTACTATAACACAGCCTCTGCTTGATCCAGCAGTTTCCAAGAATTTGACCAGAGGAACTTTATTTGGGGCTTTCCATTTATTAAACATCTCCCAGAACACCAGGGAAACACAGTGTATGGGGTACCACTCTTGAAAACCATAGCTTCTCTCACTCACCATCAGCTCAGCATCTGACCACTCTCTCTCCACTGTTACCCATGTTCCTTCATCAAACACCCACACACAGTGAGGAGACCCCCAAAGTCTGCGAACATGTTACAATACCAAGCTGCTCATAGAGGAGGCTCCATATAGCACACCCCACAAATCTCTGGGTTCAAGCCCCAATGCCTCAGATAAAAACAGAGGAATAAGAGGAGGGGGGTGTTTCTCTCATTTAGGGGCTTTTCAGTAATCTATATTTAATGATGCTAACTTACACTAGAAAATCCTCTTTGTTTGGGGTCCCTCAGAAACCAACCTTGAAATAAGTATTTGAGAGCAAGTAGTTTATTTGGGAATTGATCCAAGGAAATACCAGCAAGAGAGTGAGGAAGTGAGTCAGGAAGGGGAAGACAGCCAATAAAAAGTGAATTATTAAGCCAACTATACAGTGGACAGCTATAGCTTAAGCCTACAGGAAAACAGTGTAAAACACAGACTTCAGAATTATCCCACCCAAGACATGAGGTTATTGGGATATTTACACATAATCTCCCATCATTCATTAGTTGAAGGAAGTTTGGGGCTGGGGGACAGGGAGGTTAAATTTCTAGAACTGCTGAGCTGCCATGTTATCTTGGACCTAGCGAGCTTCCAGAGCTTCAGGTAAAGTCTTCAAGCACCAGCCTGTAGATACTGGCAGCTGGAAGATGTGTGGAGCCCACGGAAAATGATAAAACTTGAGAGATATGGGTATCTCTCAAAACTTGAGAGAGAACGTGTCTCACACTTGCTTTGTATTTTCAGATGGGAAAACCAAGTTGGAAGAAAGTTAAATGTACCCCTACTTCCTGAACAGCTGTTTCAGGTATTTTTGAGGTGTGAGGTGGACTGAACATGACCTTAAGTGTATAGCCAGAGGCCAAGAAGATAACTGAGACAAAGAAGCAGGTGCCCAGCTCTCCTCTTCTCCCTGAGACAGTGGCTATTGGACTTCTTTCTGGCTCCACATCAGTAATAGTTCTCATCACAAGCAGTGATTCTCAACAGCTGAAGGGAAGGAGAAGCCACATTCCCCTAGAGTTGTGTGTGGGAATCCAGGGAGACAGAGTCTGTTAAAGCATCTATTTACAACTGCCTCACTCTCACACCCAATGCTAGGTCTCTGATAGTGGTGATAGGAACATAGGATGAGCTAATGCCTGATCCGATGAAGCCAGCCAATGTGCCTCTGAAACCAGCAACTATTTCAGCTAAAGCCTTCGTGTTTTTCTAACATTTAAGAGGAGTTTCAGTAAGACAGCAGAGGAAGAAGTTTGCACTGTGAGCCAAGGATGTTTGAGTGTTTCAGGAAGTGGGCAAAAGACCAGAGTTTAGGAGAACCTGCAAGCAAAGTTGTCTGTGATTCAGCTTATGATGGTTCAACTCAAGACCATCATTCAACATCCAGTTAAGTTGAAAGTCAGAGGTTCCCTGTTCTGTTTCAAGGGATTATTACTCTCTGTTCCCTTTTTCCCAAATCTTACCTGCCAACCTTATTCCTTCTCCGAGTTCATCCCTATTAAAAACATTTACATATGTGACTAAACTGGGAGCAATGTCAGTAATTTGTACCGACGAGAACTCGGTTACTTTGTCTTCACAGTATTCCAAATTATAAAACCTAACTATATCTATGGTTTGAACCTCTGTTTTGTCAGGTTATGGAACATAAGTTAAACAGAAGTAAAGGTAGCATTATAGGAAGGGCAAAGTAGAGATTCCTCCACAAAAGTTGTACTTCCTTTACTAACATTACATCGTTTGATTCTTTGGCCCTTAATAAAATTAATCATTGGTGCCTATAACTTTCACTCAAGTTCCTAAGCATTTTAACTGTATGTGCCTCCTCTCCTGGCTGAAGTCTTTGTTGCTGGATACAGCTTTCAAGGGAAGCAATGGAAATATACCACCTTGCCTTATTCCGACCTCTCCAAGCTGGAACTTCTTTTCACAACTACTCTGAAAACAGTGGCCTATACACCATTCATGATACAGGATGAAAGAGTGGCTTTCAGATACAGACCAAGAACCTCCATCCATCTATCCTTTACCCCTGAGAAGAGAGGGAACTCAAGCTATTTTTACTTTTCCCGTGCCCCTCACCTCCATACCTCAAGAAGAGATCATGCCACTGGGACGGAGAAATCTTAGCACGCTGAGTGGGAGTGGCCTAGTAGAAGATGGCACCACTCTCTGCTGCCGTAGGTCTTCCTCTTCCCTTTGCATCGCTAAAAAGTTCATGTGGCTTGCAGTTGTCCTCTCCCACACCTGCAACAGTATATTCATCTATTTGGGGTTTTGTCCCATGAAGAGGGTCCCCAGACTAGAGTTTGTGCTTAGGAGAAGGAGCGGCATAGCTCAGCCTCTGGCCTCTGTCTTGGGCTCTGGGCCTCCTAACAGAGAGAGGAGAATTTAGCTTTCAAACACAAGCTCCCTTGTCATTGCTACCAGTGAGCATATTGTCCTGAAGAGCTTTATGGAGAAGAGAAGGAAGACTACCTGTCTTGTTTTGGGAACAGGATTTGGTCATTTCCTGAGGGTTCCTGGCCACCTTCCCCCTCCCAACTCCATGCTGACTGGGAATGTTTTCAAATGTACAGGAAAAATTATCAGAATAAAACAGTGAGTGCCTGGCCTATACATACTCCTCCTAACTCACCAACCAGAGAAGGCAACGGCACCCCACTCCAGCACTCTTGCCTGGAAAACCCCGTGGATGGAGGAGCCTGGTGGGCTGCTGTCCATGCGGTCATTAAGAGTCGGACATGACTGAGAGACTTGACTTTCAGTTTTCACTTTCATGCATTGAAGAAGGAAATGGCAACCCACTCCAGTGTTCTTGCCTGGAGAATCCCAGGGACGGGGGAGCCTGGTGGGCTGCTGTCTATGGGGTCACACCGAGTCGGACATGACTACAGTGACTTAGCAGCAGCAGCAACTCACCAACTGTTAGTTTTGCCACATTTGCTTTATCTATATGTATGGTATATGCATGTGTATATATTTGTTTTTTTTTTTCTTGTTTTGAACCATTTGAAAATGAGTCATAGGTATCATGAAACTTTATCCTCTACATATGTCAGAATTCATCTCCTAAGAATATGGACATTGTCCTATATAACCATCAGTACACCTAAGAAAATTAATAATAATTCCATAGTATTAAATAGCCCCAATTGTTGCAAGAATGTCATCTGTTGTATTTTTATTGTGGTAAATTCATCACAGTTACCATTTGATTGTGGTAAATCCATCACAGTTACCATTTGATTGTGGTAAATCCATCACAGTTACCATTTTATTGTGGTAAATCCATCACAGTTACCATTTTAATACTGTTAATTGTACCTTTCAGTGGCATTAAGTACCTTTACATTTTTGTGCAGCTATCACCACCATCCATCTTCCCAAAGCAGAACTGTTCCCTTTGGGAAACAATGCTTCATTCCTCCTCTCCCCAGCTCCTGGCAACCATCATTCTGCTCTGTCTCTACACAGTTTGACTATTCTAGTTACCGTATGTAGGTGGAATCAGACAATATTTGTCCTTTTGTGTCTGGCTTATTTCACTTACCATAATGTCTTCAATGTCCATCCACAATGTAGTACATGTAGGAATTTCCTTCCTTTTTAAAGCTGAATAACTTCCCTGGTTGCTCAGATGGTAAAGCATCTGTCTACAATGTGGGAGACATGGGTTTGATTCCTGGGTTGGGAAGATCCCCTGGAGAAGGAAATGGCAATCCACTCCAGTACTATTGCCTGGAAAATCCCATGGACAGAGGAGCCTGGTAGGCTACAGTCCATGGGGTCGCAAAGAGTTGGACATGACTGAGTGACTTCACTTTCACTTTTCACTTTCAATATTCCATTTAACATATATATCACATTTTGTTTATTCATTCATCCATTGATGTCCATTTGAGTTTCTTTTACCTTTTGACAGCAGTATATTAATTACTGCTGCTATGACTATTGAATACACAAATAAGTGTTCAAGTCCCTGCTGTCAATTCTTTTGGGTATATATCCAGATGTGAGAGTGCTGGATTCTATGGTAATTTTATTTATTTTTGTGGATTTACCATATTGTTTTCTACAGAGGTTGCACCATTTACATTCTCATCAGCAATAGTTTCAATTTCAATAGTTTCAACTTCTACACATCCTTATCAACACTTTTTATTTCCCATTTTTTATAGTTTGCAATCAGTATGATCTCATTGAAGTGTTTTTTTTTTTTTTTTTTTTTTAACACCAGAAACATTTTGTACTGGGGTCGTTGAAGTTTTGATATGCATTTCCCTAATGATTAGTGATGTATCCATCAGTGATTATCAATCAGTTGTGTATCTTCTTTGAAAAATATATTTTCAAGTTCTTATCCAACTTTAGTTATATTTTTGTTGTTATTGAGTTGTAGTTCTTTATATATTCTGTATATCAATCCCTTATCAGTTATATGATTTGCAAATATTTTCTCCAATCCTGTGGTTGTCTTTTCATTCTGTTGGTTGTATCCTTTGATACATATAAGTTTTAAATTAGGCTATAGTCCAATTTTTTTTTAATTTTGTTGCCCATTGGTGGCTACTAGAAAAGTTAAAACTACATGTGATTCATATTATACTTCTGTTGAATAGTGCTGGCCTGAAAGTTTGATTAGATTCATTTTGGGCACGAATACATTACATATTCTTGATGATATCATCAGCTATACGGGCTCATGGCCACACAAGCATACAGCAGAAAATTTAGAAATTTCACTGAGTGGTTCTCTCCTACTTAGCTACTGTAATGAATAATATGACTAGCTGTCCCATCTGGAGCCTAAATGAATTTCACATTCCTCTGAAGAAAAGTGGGCAGGAGTGCCAGGAGCTGCTTTGGCTAAAGGAAGAGGGAAGGTGTTTTTTCTCAGGCACCTGGAGAAAATCAGAAGAAAGCAAGGTGTCTGTCTGTCCTGGATATTTATGATGATCCTAGTTTTAGAGACTGAAGCAGAAACTGAAGGATACGATTTCACAATCAGTGTTGTGAGGCAGAGGAACACAAACAGGTGCTACCGTGGCACCCAGGGAAAAGTGCCCTACCCACTTGGCCTTTTCCACCTCACACAGCAGCCCTCACCAGCAAGACTTTAACCTGGGAAGACTGGAAGCATGGGGCATCTCTGGAACCATGGAAGTTTGTAGGTCTGGGAGCTCTGAGACATTGGCATAAACCAGCGTGGTCACAGAAAAAAAGAAGTGGCGAGAGAGATGAAAAACAAGAAAGAGGTTCTCGAGTGCATGAGAGACTCCCCTGGGAAGTCTCCAAAACACTGGAGTAAAGGGTTATTGCCAGTAACAAGATGGGAAAGGAGAGCTGGGTAAGCTTTAGGGACAGTTACAATGGAAACGACTGGCTCATGTGAGTGCTACGGCTTACTTAAACAGCCATGAGGAAGGAGGACAGGGAAGGTAAAGGATGGAGTGCTTTCTTCCTGTTGCAGACATGAAGAGGTCAAGGGCTAAAATGGCCAAGAGTTAGCTGAATTGCCCTCCCTAGGAGAGTTACGGGTTCAAGATTCGACTCTTTGATGATCATCCTCACTGTTTGTCTGTAGATGCTGGTTTCTCTAAGAGGGCTAAGAAGGTTTAATGATAATTTTAAAAGTATTCTGGTGACTTCCCTGGTGGCCCAGTGGTTAAGACTCCACACTCCCATTGCAGAGCCATGGGTTGGATCCCTGGTTGGGGAGTTAAGATCCCACATGCTGCATGAAGCAACCAAAATAAAAAAAGGGAAAAGAATGAAAAAGTATACTGGTAAACAGTATCATCTCACAAATTATTTGGAGCTGCAAAGGAAAAACACATATCTGAAAGTTACCATTTTAACCACATGATCAAATTTAGCATCACCACTAGTCAAATCATCTGATATTATATGTTTCCTGCTGAGATACATTATGAAGTACACAGCATCATATATAATGGACTCCAGCTAGGTCCTTTTCATTATACGTTAGATTCACTTTGGGCAAGAATACATTATATATAAAGGATGCCAGCTAGGTCTTCAGATTTATTCCCCTTATAAATACAAAGAGATACTACTGACCCTTCCAGGAAAGACCCATGGACCCAAGGATCTGAGAGATCAGAGGAGGAAGATTATGCACAAAGATATAAAATCCTAAACCATACAATTTCTAAAAGAAAACACAGGAGAAAATCTTTGCAATCTCAGGGTATGAAAAGATTTCTTAGTATACACAAAAGATAAAACAGAAAGCTAATAGATTGGGGTTAACTAAAAATTTTAAGTGCTGTTCTTTAAGCTGTCTTTAAACTATTTTTAACACTGATACTGTTTTTAAAAATGAAAAGTTATGCCACAGAACAGGAAAAATATTTGTAGTACACATATATAGCAAAGGACTTATACTCAATATATAAAGAACATGTACAAATTAATAATAAAAATATGAAGAATGAAATTTTAAAATGCTCAAAACCTGAAGTAGCATTTCATGAAAGAAGGTTATGAATGGCCAATAACCACATAAAAATGCTCCACATCATTAATTGTTGGCAATTAAAATCATCATGGTATACCACTACACACGCATTAGAATAGGAAAAAATTTAAAAAGACTGACCGTATCAACCATTGACAAGGAGGTGGATTAACTGGAACTCTTCTATAATACTACTAGGGATGTAAAATAGTACAGTCACTGTGAAAAAGAATGTAGCAATTTTTTAAAATGTTAAACATACACCTGTCATTTGGTCAAATCATTGAACTCCTATTTATCCAAGAGAATTAAAGCAAACATGGAAGTTTGTACATGAATGTTCATAGCAGCTTTAATCATAATAGCCCCAAAGAGAAAGCAACTTAAATGTCTCTCAACAAGGAAACAGATAAAATGTCATGTTACTCATACAATGGAATACTATTCAGCAATTTAAAAAGTAAAAATTTTGATATGCCAATAAGATGGATGAATCTCAAAATAGATAATCATAATGAAAAAACCAGACACAAAAGAGGATATATTATAAAACTATTTTATACAGAATTTTGGAAAATGTAAACTTCCCTGCTGCTGCTGCTGCATCTAAGTCGCTTCAGTCGTGTCCGACTCTGTGTGACCCCAGAGACGGCAGCCCACCAGGCTCCTCTGTCCCTGGGATTCTCCAGGTAAGAACACTGGAGTGGGTTGCCATTTCCTTCTCCAATGCCTGAAAGTGAAAAGTGAAAGTGAAGTTGCTCAGTTGTGTCTATCTCTTCGTGACCCCATGGATGCAGCCCAGCTCCATCCATGGGTTTTCCAGGCAAGAGTACTGGAGTGGGGTGCCATTGCCTTCTCTAGTAAACTTCCCTACAGTGTCAGAAAAGAGATCAGTGGTACCGTGGGGCTAGTCACAGAGGAAAGGATGTTCTGCAAATATGTCTAAGGAAACTTTTAGGGGAGCCTGGACATGTCCTGGGCTTCCCAAGTGGTGCTAGTGGTAAAGAACCCACCTGCCAATGCAGGAGACATGAAAGCCATGGGTTTGACCCCGTGAAGATCCACTGGAGGAAGGCGTGGCAAGCCACTCCAGTATTCTTGCTTGGGAAATCCCATGGACAGAGGACCCTGGTGGCTACAGTCCGTGGAGTCCCAAAAAGAGTCAGACAGGACTGAAGCGACTTAACATGCATGCATGCAAGCACAGACATGTCCTATGGTTTGATTGTGATCATGGTTTCCCATGGGTATGCATCTGTCAAAATTCATTAAACTGTATAAGTTTTCAAAGTGGCAAAGAGAGAGTTAAGGAAGAGAGGGGAGTTGGAAGCTGAGAGTCCCTCATATCCCTAGGGAAATTCAGAGATCTTTTTCCTTGGGTGGGAGGGGGATGGACTGAGTGCCAGATAATTAAAGTCAGAGGAAGAGAGTTCATCTTTGCCCTTAAAGGTCACTCAACAGTGATCAGTCCGAACCCCTGTGAGCCCTGCACACATCTTTCCTGCCTGGAAAGCTTTCCTCTTTCCAATCATGTTTATCTCTTCTTCTAAGACTCTCTTCCTCCAAGAATTATTTTCTGTATATTCCCAAACATTCTTCATTCATAGCATGATTTCCACTAAATCATCTCTACTTCCTTTCACAGTTAGCTGTTGCCCATAGCTGTATATACTTTTTGAGTCAGATATTACTAAGCATTGGCAAGGAGGTGGAGAAATCAGACCCTCATCCACAGCTGGTATAGCCATTCTGAAGGAGAATTCAGTGCCTTAAATCTACCAAGCCTGCTATTATGTATACCTGGAGGGAAATTTCTCCTAGGGAACACAGGGAGATGTGCCTAAGGAAGTTCATTGCCTCAGTGTTGGGGACCACCTAGATGTCCATCTCTAATGCACAGACAAGTAAAATGTGATGTGTGCATACAGAAGCATAACGAACCAGATATACAGAAATCTGGATTGATCTCAAGAACAGAGTTGAGAGAAAAAATAAAAATAAGATTTATAGCCCAATTCATTTATGTATTACACACCCACATAAAACAGCCTTGTGTATTTTTGTTAAAGTTGCTCATATATCTAAGTAAATATGTGTCAGATGTATTGGAAGGACTAAATAGAGTAGATGCCTATGGGAGGAAGGCAGGGAAATTGGGAATGGTGGGTGAAGGGAAAACACATTAAAATGGATTTTTTTTCTTGAAAAGAAAGAGGGCCATTCCATGGAAAGATGATGATATTCCATGAACTGAGGATGGGATCAATTCAATCATGCACACTTGAACCCCAAAGGATATATGAAAAAAATATATATAGATAGATAATAGGTAGATGGATGATAGACAGACAGGCAGGTAGATAGATAGATGGATAGATTTTGCCATTCACATTAAAAATGAATGAACTAACTGTTCCCTGGTGTGGTATATTAGTTTCCTATTGATGCTGTAAGTTGCACAATTTTAGTGGCTTAAAACAACATGAATTATTGTTGTACAGCTCTGTAGGTGAGAAGTCAACCACAGGTCTCACTGGGCAAAAATCAAAGTGTCAGCAGGACTGCATTCCTTTCTGGGGGCTCTAAGAGAAACTCGTTCACTTGACTTTTCCAGTGTGTAGGAATGTCCCTCTTCCTCCACCTCCAGTAAGGGCAGGCCTAGTTTTTCTTACATGTCCTTCTCTGACCCTGACCTTCTCTTCTGCCAGCCTCTTTCACTTTTCAGAATTGTTGTGATTACAGGGAGTCCACCTGGATACTCTAGAAATATCTGCCTATCTTAAAGTTGTGTGACTAATCCCTCAATGCCACATAAGTTAACACATTCACAGGTTTTAGGGATTCACGGGCTCCATGTGGACATTTTGGGATCCACTATTCTGCCTACCACACCTGAGCATATAGCAGATCATGATACGCATAAAACTACATATTCTTTGTTATTATAAGTCAGTTACTCAGCTAAACAACAAAATAAAAGCCAAACAAAAGTGTGTTGAGTCCTACTATATGCCAGATCCCTGTGGTAGAGCTGAGGCTGGAATAGGGGTCAAGGATTGGATTTCTTCCTTCCTTTCTAACAAAATTCCCATCTGGCTTATTTTAGCAAAGAGATAAATAAGAAGTAATCTGCTTAAACCAGTCATTCATTGTAAATGACTGGCCTATGGTAACTTGCTAGAAGAGATGTTTGTATTCTTTTTTAAAGGAGAACCCTAACCCAGCGCTTCTTAACCTCTAATGAGCATACAGATCACATGGGAATCTTGTCAAATGCAGTTATGATCCAGTAGGTCTGGCATGAGGCCTGAGACTCTGCTTTTTGACAAGCTCCTTCTCAGGCAGTGCTGATGCTGCCTGTCCAGGTTGGCAGTTGAAGGAGCATAGCCCTAACTCAGATAAAGCTCAGGTTGACTTTGCCACCAGTCTATCCCTATGCAGGGTTTGCTGTAAGGCAA
The DNA here is from genome assembly GCA_006410875.1 of Neotragus pygmaeus. Taxonomy (NCBI): domain Eukaryota; kingdom Metazoa; phylum Chordata; class Mammalia; order Artiodactyla; family Bovidae; genus Neotragus; species Neotragus pygmaeus. Next base: position 89,581 of record SJYV01005163.1, on the reverse strand, counting down.
GAGGTTATGATAGCCATTCAATTTGCTAAAACATCACACTTCATCAATGACAAAACACCTATAGCAGAGGGGACACTCTGCCTATTGGTAATAGCCTTGGTTTCCCACCAAGGTTTCTGACCAAGACTCACATTTATCCCCAAATATGGAACATACTGTTTATAACTCTTGATATAAGAGTGAGTTGCTTGTCTCCTAGACCAGGACTTCCAATATCCAAGGTGACATGCCACCCTTCACTCCAGACAGTGACCTAGTGACCCAGTACCTGAATTCATACCTATTGTCAGAATTTTTAAAGATTTGAGCTATTTAAAGATTCCCTAGACAAGGGAATAAAGACTGATTAAGATTCAAAGTTATCCATTGAATAGGATTGAGCTTTTGCATATTAACTCCTTTGGGACCAAGGGGAGAGATGAGCAGGAAGCAACAGAATCTCTATAGATAACTTGGATCATTTGATAGGGACCTCTGACCAGTGACAATGAAACAGTGAAACAGTTCAGGGACCAGTGAGAGGACATATGATGGCATCAAGGGAATTGATACTATAATTTGTTAGGTGAAAGAATAAGAATACAGCATGTTCCTATATATACCACATGGCTACTCCTGATTTCTGAGCTCAGCAATAGGACTTTAGGGAACACTTCTCGGATGTCCTCTGACCTACAAGTTTTCCAAATCTTTTTTTTTTTTTTTTTTTACCTCAGAAAGAGATCACTTTGGGGAAAAGAAGCAGATCCATACCTACCTGCAGTTCCATCCCTTCCCTTCACAAGATAGCTGGGTCCCTCTCATCCTCTTGGCAGAGTGCTGTTGTTTCTCCAAGGCCTCCTTGAGGAGCCTCCATTGTTTCTTCTCTCTAGGCTCCCTTCCCACCTTACTCTACGTGGGTAATTGCTAAAGACTCTCTTGTGATCCCCCCTCAGCATTCATCCAAGTATTAAAATACAGAATTTTACCCCTGGCAGCAGCTTCTAAGACACAGTATAATATCCATCACTGTATGGCTAAAGAAAAGGAAGTCTGCAGAAGGGAAATAAATAGATCAAGACTGGAGAGGCAATTCATGACAGAGTCTATATCCAAACCTAGTCACAGAGGGCTGGTGACCTGTTTGAGGTCATATGGTCAGCTGATGACAATGCTGGAATGAGACCCCAACTACAACATCCTTCAACACAGCTAGAACACCCTTGCCCATTCCTGATGGGAGGACATCCCATTATTGATTCACTAATGCTTTTGAAGATATTCACATTGAGGGCTGAGTGTCAAGGTGGGCTTTAGGAGAAAGGGTAAATTGTGCTACCAGGGAATGCTAGTGACCAAGTCTGGTCTTTTATCTCATACCAGCCTTCCCCCCTAAATCCACTTTTATGGCTTAAGCTTTTTGATTATTTTCCTATCCAATCCCCCTTTCTGGTCATGTGTGATTACTATCTTGCTATTTCAAGTTTCTCTCCAGCTGGGTAAGTCTTCACAGGTTTTTCTCTTTGATTTTATCTCATCCGCCTGGGGGAGGAGGAGAGGAGGAAGCAGCTTACCTTCCCACTGCTCTGTTCACCTCTCACTCATTTCTTCCCAGCTCTCCACTTTTCACCACTTTCTACTTCCCGTTCCCTCTCTCTCTTCCATTTCTCTTAAAATAATGGCCCCTGAATTTCTTGCCCCCCCCAAAATAGATGGCTTCCCTCCCTCTGCTCAAGGGGTGGGGGCGCACCATGAAAACCCCAAATGCCATCTTTCATCTTTCTTATTTCCTATTTTCAGCACGTATCCTATTTTTAACTCTGCCTCCTTCTTAGCAGATTGACACAGCACTCTGCTTGGTTCCCAGAATAAATGCAATTCAAGAATGAGCGGCAAGTCCAGCCTCCCAGAATCCTCTGTAGGCAGGCATTTGCTAGGACTGTTGCTGCCAGCACTGGAGAAGTATCTCTACTGGCATCTGTGTGTCTCAGAGTCCCATCTTTTGCTGTCCTGGAAACTCCTTCCATATAGGATTTTCTTCCTAGTAGATTTCCCTTCCTGATCATGTAAGCACAAGCTTACATTAAAGATGTTTTTATTCCCCTAGCATATACTGGTTACACTATAAAAGATACTTAAGAAGTACTTGTTGGGAGAATGAATGCTGGCACATTAATAACAGATCATCACTGAGTTTATAGGAAGTCAATTTGGAATTATATGATCCACAATACATATTAGAATTCACATTTTAAAAATAAAAACCAATTTCATATTACATCCAATATTGCTGATGTCTCCAAATCATTATAAACCTGAATGAAGGAGCAACATTTACAGAACAACTTCCACTATCAGGACCTGTACCTTGCTTAAATGATTTCTTTTATTCTACAACCTCTGAAATAGGTACTATTATCCCCATTTGGGGGTAATAAAACCAAGACTCAAGTAGGTGAGCAGCTTGGTCTTGATAACAGAAATAGTAAGTGGATTCAACCCAAGTCTAACTGCCTTCAGAACTCACTTTAAAAACTGAGAGAGGACTCAGAGTCTTTGACCACAACATCTGAGGTAGCACGTGCTAATACCTTCTGGTTCACCCCGTGTCCCCTTGTCTATTTCTCTCATGCTTGGCACATAGTAGGTGCTCAAACAAATTATCTGTTGAATTACATTATTGAATGTACCATTTAGACTCAGTTTCTTAACCTGGTATCATTCTGATTTTCTGGGCTTGACATAGACACTTTAGAAGAAACTCAGCATCAAGCTCTGGAGGGTTATCAGATGGGGACACACAAGCCAAAGCTTTCTGTCTTCATAAAGGAAAATGGGTATGGGATAAAAACTTAGCAGGCAGGATTCAGATTAGAACTAAAGGAAACACTGAAAGACACTGGGCCAGACCGTGAAGAAGTCAAAATGTTTTGTCTGCAGAACCCTATCTCTCTGGGATGAGTCAGATTCCTGCCTGCTGGGAAGGCTCTATTTCTGAGGGTCTACAGAGGCACCAGAAGTTGCTTCTGTGCAATTGTGGCAACAGTAGGAAGAGTCTACTGCTGAAACTGCCCTCATTCAATGGCATCCTTTCCACAGCACTATGGCATTGTCAGTTCCCTTGATTGCTCTCTGATGCGTAGCTTTAATTGTATCCTTGCTTTTATGTAGAGAATAGAATCATGTTCCCAAGAGGGTAGCCAGGAAACTTCACTGCCAGACTTGAATACAAATGGGAGCCTGCAGAAATTGCTGCCTCATGGGTGGGCATGGGAGAAAGGAGAATAGGGAGGACAGGTATCCCTGAAGATTTGGGGTTTATGCAGGAAGGGTCACCACCCCCCTCTAGCTCTACTAGGAGTACAAACGGCAGAATGTTATTCATAGGAAACTGCCTGGAAATCACATAGGAAAGAAACATCCTGTGCATAGGAAATTGCCTGTGGAGGAGGGTTTGTGTGTGCTGAAAAGCTGCCATCCTCCCCAAAAGCTGCCCCTCATCCACACTGGAGCTTCTGTGGCCTAATATCACTGTTGACATAATTATCTATTGCCTTCCTCAATGTTATGTGTGTTGCTATGCAATTGAGATCATACTGTACATACAGTTTACAATCTGCTTTTTTCATTTAATATTGTAGTTAATAAGCCTTGGAGGGTGGGAAAATTTGGTAAAATCCAGCCATTTTATAGTTGGCAGTGATAACAGGCAGAAACAGCAACAACAATCAGCACTGCGGTTCAGGTCCTGGGAGCTAGACCAGTCCTGTCCCACCAGTGGAAGGGTTCAGCTGTTTATACAACTTCATGAAGCAGTGGGCAGTGGTTGGCTCTAGGAATTGGAATTAAAGGAGTTTTGTTTTGTTTTGTTTTGTTTTAATCTGCTCTTATGTTTTCCCCCCAATTTCATAATAAACCAGTATCATTTTTATAGTCAGAAAAAATTATCTTAAGTGTTTCTTCTTTGTGCTGCCAGGAATCTGAATCTGAATCAGCTACAGAAGAGCAAGCCACCCAGGCTCATCTCACCATGCCTTAGGCTGTTTATCTACAAAGTGGGACATTCACCCTAGACCCTCTCACAGTAGAGACTGTAACACCATTACTCTCATACAGAAAAGGTATACAGGACAAGGTAAAGAGATTAGCAGCCTGGATTTGGGAGGTGGCTGAGCCTTGTGGTCCACAGCTGCCCAAACCTCTACACCCCTTCTCCAACAAGCCTCTCAGAAGATCATTCATTCACCTTATTTAGGCTCATAACCTCCCAATGCAGGCATCACTGAGAACAGACTGGAACTCAGTATCTTTAGATCCTGAAATAAGGAATCAAGCTCCTTTCTTGTCCCACTGCTCACTCACAGAGCTGACTAGTTCTTTAGGCCAGGAGACAAGAACCTAGAGACCAACATGTGTTTAGGGGTCCACAAAAATATTTTATCTTTATTTTTTAATATATTACCATATCTGTCATATGCCAACAGAGTTGTAAACATACTTTTTTTTTTTTTTTTAATGGTGGAAGAGGGCCTACAAAAGCAAATTTACCTGAGATTCACGAAAGTCATAATGTGATCCTGCTCAGCCTATATCAGCTTCATTTTTTCTGGGCCCCACTATGGATTGTGGATTAGATTGCTGACCATTCCTCTCTATTCCTCTTCTTTATCTTTCTGGTACAAAGGAACCAAAACTTGGGTGTGAATATTTCACATAACAAGTAACTAGAACGATGAGGTTAGACCGAGACCCCCACAGCAGAATTAGGTAGATGGAGACATATTTAGCAGAGAGCAGAAGAAATAGGGCTTTTAATTGCCCACACAAACAACCATCACAACACAGGAAGAACAAGAAGCCATAACTCTAGCAAATGACTTGGCATTTTCCCTTTTTTTAAAAAAATGATTATCCCTTATTCCTTAGGATAAGGTTTCTGCAAAATGTGAACATACTCTTTAATAACTCTGGTTCTTCTTTTCAAATTAGAGTTATAAATAAATAAGCACAATTTGTGAACCATTTGATTACATCCCTGTACTTTCCCAAGATTCCCTAAGGAGGCACTTACACCAATTTTTGCATCATTAATATTTAAATAAAAATTTGAATTGAATTGTGAGACAAAAAGGCATTTACAAAGCACATGTTTGGGCACAATGCAGCATGAGTTTTAGACTTAGGGAGCCAGTGGAACATTTGGTCCCTGCAGAGCAGCAACAGAATAATGCAGCAAAGAATTTTGAAGGAGAGAATACTGGTTTCAAGGGAGGAAGCAGGACAGAAACTCCCAGTTTTATTTGGAGTCTCTTATTCAGCAGCCACAAATTCACGGACCACCATCAGGAACCAGGAAGTAAGCAAAACAGGGCAGATGAGCAGGCAACATGAAGTCACAAAGCCCAAGTCATTTTTAAAACATCAAGGAAAAGTTACTGTGCTGGAGACTTCCCTGGTGGTCCATCAGCTAAGACTCCATGCTCTCAATGTATGGGGCCCGGGTTTGATCCTTGCTCAGGGAACTAGATCCCACATGCTGCAACTAAGACACTAAACAGCCAAATAAAATTTAAAAAAAAATTTTTAAGTTACTGAACTCAAATCACCCCATTTACCCGTGATACAAAAAAAAAAATTAATTCCAAACACTTTGTTTAAAAAATGAGGTGACTTTTCAATATATCTTGTTGAAAAGTAATGTTGTAATTTTCACTGGTTAACATTTATAGAGCTCGGCACTATGCCAAGAGGGTGTATACGATTGTTCAATAAGTCAACCCCCAGAGGATTGTAATGTGTTTGGGAAACATGCGAAATACTAGATGTAAATGCATCACAGCAGTATGGGGCATACCTGCTGAATGACACCGGAATGGCCCTGCCTCNCACTTTCATCAAGAGGCTTTTTAGTTCCTCTTCACTTTCTGCCATAAGGGTGGTGTCATCTGCATATCTGAGGTTATTGATATTTCTCCCAGCAATGTTGATTCCAGCTTGTGTTTCTTCCAGTCCAACGTTTCTCATGATGTACTCTGCATATAAGTTAAATAAGCAGTTCACCTAATCACCTCCTAAAGGCCTACCTCCAAATATCATTACATCAGGGTCTAGGGTTTTATCTTATAGATTTAGGAAGACACAATATTCATTCTACAGCAACCAGTAAAAATGACTGAGAAGAAAGAGCTAATGAGGAAGGAGAAAAACCAAGAGAGTCTGATGTTCTGAAACCAAGGAATGGGTTTCAAGGATAAAAGAGTGATCAATAGTGTCAAAGGCCAGTGATAGGTTGAATGGAGGCTAAGAGACAACTTTTGACATCATGTTATTTGAGAGCCAGACAAGAGTAGCTTCAGCAGAGAGATAAGGATGAAAGCCTGAAATCAAGGGGATTCAAGAGAGGCTGAGAGGATAGAAACTAGAGAAAGCAAGTACAGACAACTCTTTTAAAGAACTCTGCAATAAGGGGAGCAGAGAAATGGGGCAAAGCTGGAGGAGGATACAATGGGAGAAAATTACAGAATGTTGATGGGAATGAGGGGAAAATGAAATGATGAAAACATATATGCTCTACTCTCAACTACACAGGAAAACAGAAACTGTGACCTATTTGATGAGTTTACTTTAAAAGATCTTATGGACCAATATCTGAAAGTATATGTAAGTTGTGAAACATAATAACACCCCCAAAACCACTACCTACACCAAGAGCTAGACCACCATCAATCACATATGTCCACATGCTCTTCTCTCTTGCATCCTGCTTCTCTCTTAGAAGAAAGCAACTTTCCTCAATGTTATGATCGTAATTTCCTTGTAAAATCATATTCTATTGTACTTATTGTACAGTTCTTACACTTATTCTGTTGTACACATTCTGTTGTACTTATTGACTGACTGATCTACAACCTGGCCTCCTGCAGGCTGTCAGGCCACTTCGGTCAGACAGCAACATGAAATTACATTCTTACATTTAACCTCCCACACTGAAATTTCATTTTTCATCTTCCAGCTCTAGCTTTGCTTCTGCACGAAGATCATTATTATTCATTCTTTTCTGTATCATTTACCCTGCATGAAAGCAGGAAAGACACATCACACCTTCTTCTCTTGTACACACACAGAATGGACCCCAGTGACCATAGCATTTTTCTTCTCCTGAAAGATGCACTTACAACCCTCAAATCCCCAGCCTCCCTGTCCAATTTCAAGGCATACACTGCTCAGCAGATGCCTTCACCAGAATCTGGTGGTCCCTCCAGAGAGGGAGCAAGAAAGCGGGTGATGGCCAGTGATTCTGTATCCTTTATCTCCTAATCTTGCCTGTGACAAGTGGCCATCCTCACGTCATCTAGAATTCTCCAGGTGTGCAAGGACCTGTAAGACCCTGACAAATGCCAACAGACTGGACCCTTCACAAACAGATGACAGCAGTCTCTGAAAGCCCTCTGCTTTCAGAGGCTGCAGCTCCCCTACTTGCTCATCGATGCTTGAAATTACTTTAAGGAGAGACAACAGTTTTCACTCACAATTGCAGAAAACTTTGAAGGCCCTAAATGAACTAACTCATTGATTTAGACCAGTGCACTGGTCTGAAAGATTAGATGACACAGTGGGCACCTGAAAAATGGGTATGAAATGACAGACAAGGGTTACAGTAGAGAGCAAAAGGGCTTTTCTTGCTTCCTTGGACACCTAAAAGAGAAAAATCTTAAAATCACAATATCTGGAGTCAAATTTGGTCTCAATGCCAGTGGTCTGACCATAGGCAAGTTACTCAACGTTTTAAGTCTGTTGCTTATTCCTAAAATGAAGATGAATACCTACTTTCAGAGTCACTGTGAGACTCTAAGGCCATTCTAAGCCTGCATATTTTCCTTCTTGCCCTGGTACCTTCAGCACTTCGAGCTCTGTTCCTATTCACACCATCTCCTTCCCCCTCTCTGATCACTACAGAAGTTAAAGGGGAGAAGTCTGAACACTGAATAGAAGTACAAACCCTAACCCTATCACTTGCTATGAGCTTGGGCAGGTTCCTTGACTGCTCTGTGCTGTTTTCTCTGTAAAATGAAGATAATAAGGGTATTTGCCTCATGGAGTGACTGTAAGGACTGAGCGAGTTAAGACGTTTGAAAAGGGAGGTGGGGGCGGGGGAGGGTCACTGCAAGAAGAGTTTCCGACAATCGTCCCGAGGGCTTCCCCTCACCTGCTCCTTTCCACAAGCCAAAGGCAGCACCGAAAGCTCCTCCACTTCCGCTACCATAAAAAAGCCTGTAAAGTGCTACACATTCCCCAGGGTTTCTGAAAGCCCCCAGCCTCGTCCCTAAACCGCTAGGCCGTCAGTTCCTCCCGTCCGCTTCTCCGAAGCAGGTCTGGGTCCCCCAGCCCGGCCGCGGCGAAGCCTGCGCAGCCCGGACGCCTCANACCCCCCAAAAATAAAGTCTTTCACTGTTTCCACGTTTCTCATCTATTTGATGTGAAGTGATGGGACCAGATGCCATGATCTTAGTTTTCAGAATGTTGAGTTCTAAGCCAACTTTTCACTCTCCTTTTTCACTTTCATCAAGGGGCTCTTTAGTTCTTCTTTGTGTTCTGTCATAAGCGTGGCATCATCTGCATATCTGAGCTTATTGATATATCTCCCAGCAATATTGATTCCAGCTTGTACTTCATCTAGCCCGGCATTTTGCATGATGTACTCTGCATATAAGTTAAATAAGCAGGGTGACAACTATACCTAACATAGCAGAACAATTATACCTAATAAATTCTCACCCTGTTAAGAAAGTTCTAGGACAAACAACAGATTTCCCAACCTGGGGATCTGGCAAAGGGACTGGGAACCCCCAGGGAATTTGACTTTGGAGACCAGTGGGATTTGNACCTAACATAGCAGAACAATTATACCTAATAAATTCTCACCCTGTTAAGAAAGTTCTAGGACAAACAACAGATTTCCCAACCTGGGGATCTGGCAAAGGGACTGGAAACCCCCAGGGAATTTGACTTTGGAGACCAGTGGGATTTGATTACAGAACTTCCACAGGACTGGGGAAACAGACTCTTGGAAGACACAAACAAAACCTTGTGTGCACCGTGACCCAGGAGAAAGGGGCAGCGACCCCACAAGAGACTGAGCCAGACTTCTCTGTGAGTGTCCAGGAGTCTCCAGTGGAGGCGTGGGTAGGTGGTGGCCTGTTGCAGGGTCGGGTGTGGCACTGTGTGCACAGGACCTTTTGAAGGAGGTCGCCATTACCTCCACCATCAGGTCAAACAACAGGGAGGAAACACAGCCCCGCCCATCAACAGAAATTGGATTAAAGATTTACTGGCTATGTTTAGTATAGCCATTTAAAGCAACTTTTAATTACATACTGCCAGTCAAATGCTTGGCACCATGCTGTGTTTTATCCCTGGGAAAACACCAGTCTTTAATTACCATTGCATTGTTTCTAATTCCACTTCCAAAGTATATCCACATCTGGGGTGACGAGATGTAAAAAAAAAAAAAAAAAAAACCCAGACATGGACAC
>SJYV01005163.1:57194-79969 GCA_006410875.1 Neotragus pygmaeus | reverse complement strand
AAAAAAAAAAAAAAAAAAAACCCTACATTTCACATTTTGCACTTACAATCAAAACTGCACAGGACACAATGGTAATCAGACTGTATTGTTTCGATCCCAAGCATAACGGTAGTGGGAGATGGGGCTCCTAATGGAAAGAATTAATCATGGGTTTGTTTAATATTCATGGCAGGAGGAGATAATGTTGCTCCAGAGCAGCACCCTTTTGAGGCAGCCCTGCCTCTGGCTGTGAAACCCACTCCCATGGGATTTCTTTCCAACACGCCAGAAAGCTGCTTTACTCTTTAAACATGAAGCATTGTACTTGCAGTATCCAAGGTAGGCAAGTTCTCCTACTGAGGTTCTAAAGCAGACAATAATAAGAACCTGGTTGTTAATGCCAGGCTGATGTCAGCTCTGAAATCCCTTTTCACTTGGTTGAGTCATTTTGTCCTCTGAATCACTTTGTTCTATTCAGCCAAATTTCTTCCAGCTCCTAAGAATGAGCAGCACATCCGATCTGTACTTTTCCCCAGGGGCTTCTTGTCAGAAGCAACGGCCCAGTGCAACAGACATGTTATTCCACAGCCAAACTCACATAGCCCTGGGACAGCCCAGTAGTTCCTCTCCACACAGCTCCAGGCTCACTTTTCCAGCTGCCCCACAAGCTCTGANCCGCGCGGGGGCGCGCGGGGCGGTGGGCGCTCTGGGAGGTGGCGCCGGGCCCCGCCCCGCGGTTGCCAGGCAGCGCAGCGGGCGTCGGCGTAGCCAAGCGAAGGCGAAGCGCTAACAAAGCCAGGTCCCAACGCACCTCCCCTGTGCTCCTGGCTGAGGCAGGTGCCGCTCTACCCAGCTCACAGTCGGCTGCTTTCCTCCCGCCGGCCCGCCGAAGGTGCGAGGCGGTGGATCTCTCTCCACACCTTCCGCCTGAAGCCAGGCGCGAGGTGTCGCCCGCTGCCAGATAGCCCACTTGGGAGCGAGCCTCAGGTAGCCACCGCGAGGGGAAGTGGAGGGAGGGGAGTACCCTGAACACCCCAACGGTGGCTCAGGTCTGAGGGAAGAGTCCTGCCCGACGGGCCCACCTGGATTCTGAACCCCTCCTGTTCACAGAGCCAAAAGAGGGGACTGCGATCTTTAGGAGAAGGTAACCACGGGTGATTATTGCTCGCTACCCAAACTGTATGTATACTTTGTACCCAGAACTACCATTTTATGATTTCTTACACGGGGGCAGTTATTTGGAAACACAACAAAATCTGGAACCAAATCCTCCCATTGACTAGCCAAACCCTGGCTTTTTCTTCTCTAACACGGATATAACGATACCTATGGAGAAGGCAATGGCACCCCACTCCAGTACTCTTGCCTGGAAACTCCCGTGGACGGAGGAGCCTGGTGGGCCACAGTCTATGGGGTCGCTAAGAGTCAGACATGACTGAGCGACTTCACTTTCACGCATTGGAGAAGGAAATGGCATCCCACTCCAGTGTTCTTGCCTGGAGAATCCCAGGGACGGTAGAGTCTGGTGGGCTGTCGTCTATGGGGTAGCACAGAGTCGGACACGACTGAAGTGACTTAGCAGTAGCAGTAGCATGGAGGGAGTAAAACTGTGTCCGAAACAGGTCTGTATAGTCAAAGCTATGGTTGTTCCAGTAGTTATGTACAGATATGAGAGTTGAACCATAAAGAAGGTTGAGGCCAAAGAAGGCCAAAGAATTGATGCCTTCCAATTGTGGTGCTGGAGAAGACTCTTGAGAGTCCTTTGGACTGCAAGGAGATCAAACCAGTCCATCCTAAAGGAAATCAACCCTGAATATTCATTGGAAGGACTGTTGCTGAAGCTGAAGCTCCAATTCTTTGGCCACCTGATGCAAAGAGTTTACTGGAAAAGACCCTGATGCTGGAAAGATTAAGGGCAGAAGGAGAAGAGGGCAACAGAGGATGAGATGGTTGGATGGCATCACCAACTCAATGGACATGGATTTGAACAAACCCTGGGAGATAATGGAGGAGAGGCAAGCCTAGAGTGCTGTGTTCTATGGGGTCGCAAAGAGTCAAATATGACTTAGCAACTGAACAACAAAAATGAGGGGGTTGCCATGAGGACCAAAGGACATGGCTAATACTTTATATAAACTGCTATCATTCATTCATTTTCCTCATAATATATGAGTAATGACTGTATTCCAGGCACTAGGTTTGGCATCAGGGATTCTATTGTGAACAGAAAGTGACTATCCCTGCCCTCAAGTTTACAGTCTACAGGGAATAGCAGTTGTTCATTAAAAAAAAAAAAAATCACACAAATAATGTAAAATTAGAGTCAAGTGTTGCCAAGGAGAGATGAGTAAGGTGTGCTCTGAGAGGGTATAAGGTAACAGAGAAAACTGAGCTGAGAGCTGAAAACCTATGAAAAGATGAGGAGTGTGTCCAGGAAAGGGTAACCATGTGTCCAAAACCCATCATCTATTCCAAACCCAAACAAATACATACAGTTCCTGGTCCTTGGTTCTAAGAGGTTGTTCATAGATCCTCCTCCCGAGATTCTGGTGTCTGAAGCCTTTCATTCAGGTAATTGCAGGCTTTTGTTTAAAATTTTGAAGCCCTGTTTAGCCCACACCAATAAAACCAAATGGGAAATTGCAAAAACAAATGTATATTTCATATTCAGTAAGACCTATGTTCTTTAGCATGTTGGCCTGCCATTTCACATTGGGAGGTATAAGAGGAAATTTTAAGATTTGAGGAGGCAGGGCTAGGAAAGATGGATAATTTAGAAAGGCCTTGCATACTGAGAGCTTTAAGAATGGAAAAGAACTTCACAAAGCACTGGAATAATGGAATGTTAAAATAGAATGGATCTTTCCCCATTATTTTTTAAAATCAGATCTGAATAAATGATCCACAGTGCACAAAAGAAAACATTGGTCTTCAGACTCCTTTCCACCCTAAGGAGCTATGATTCTAAGTCTCTCTGACTCAAAAGTGCATGGAAGTCCTGAGAGTCCGATGGGGACGTGGGAGAGGACTTTAACCTGTCCTTGCTTCAATGTTCACCATTTCTACTGTGGTGTCACCATCTACCCAGTCATCAAAGCTTGAAGGGAGTCACTATAAACTTTTCTCTCCTCATCCATCTCTCCCAGTGGTTACCAAGTCCTGTATCTCCTGTCTCTCCTGTCCCTCCTGGTTGCAATTGTTTTTCAAGGCCAGGATGCTCTCCAGAGTTTTCCTCAAAGTGCCGCCATAGTCTCCTAACCAGGCTCCTTGCCTAAGGCTTCACCCCACTCTCTTCAGTGCATCTCAGCAGCTTTCAGTCAATGTGTGTTTCAGAGTCCAGCAAAGAGAAACAAATCATACAACAATTTAACAAAGAAAGTTCAATGTAACAGATTTTTAACTATAATGGATTGGAGTAATGGAAGATTGGTTAGCAGGACATAAAGATCCAAAGAGTACAAGAATCACAGATTTAAGAAGGGGTCACTACCCTTGAGGTGGATCACCCAAGAAAGAGATGACCTCCTAAGAGCGTGTCACAGAGGGTGTGGCCACAGCTCATTAGATGCTAGAGAAGTTGAGGTGCCAGGCAGCCAGAAATCCACTGTCTGGGATGCCAAAGAATCCATGAAAAGGTGAAAGAAAGTACACTGGCTGTACTCTGCTGCAAACCTCCCAAGAGAGGTGCCAGGGGAAGCAGCCAGCCACTGGGCACTGCTGACTGCTGTGCACTACAGCCATTGGGCATTTAAGAGATTGTATACTGCAGATGCTGGAGAAGCTGTGCACTGCAGATCCCTGCACTGGGGAAACTGCTCATTCCTGGAGCCTAGTGGAAAGAACTTGAGGAACCCAGGAAAGTCCCTTCCTCCTCGAGTATCCCTCCAGCGCCCTCTACTGATAAAGCTTAACATTATGCCAGGCAGCGAAGGAGACCGATCTAAAGGACAAGTTTTTGATGAGGAGGCAGTGAGGGTGAATTTGGAGCAGAGAGGCAAACAGTTGATAACTGGAGCATAATGCGAGCACCAAAATCTGTTTGAGTGACTCCAGTGCTTAAATCTTCTAGTAGCTCCCTACTGCCCTTAAGATAAAGTTCGAAAGCCTTGCCATGGCAAACCAGGCCTCTTATATGCTGGAGTTGGGCAGTATTTTCAGCCTTAGGCCCAACCATTCTGCCTTTTGCCACTCGGCTAGCCCTCCATAATTACATTTCCCTGAACTCTCTCTGTTTTTTTTAACACCTGTATACTTTTGTCTAGTCCTAGCCACAGAGAATTCTCTCCTTGCTCTTATCAGGAACCTATTCTGTACCCGGCACTGTTCTGGGACTGGGAATGACAGCAGTAAACAAACCAGGCTTATCCAAGCCTCTGTTCAAATATCATCACTATTTTGGAAGTATTTTCTGACCACCTTATCTAGCCTTCAGATTAGTGAGATGCCTCATCAAGGAGATTTTGTTCTTTTATATCTATATCTTGACACTTATTGTACCCTATTTTAATCACTGATGCTCCTGTTAGTCTCTTCCTTTGGCCTACGAGTGCTCTGAGGGCAGGGTGTGTGACTCATTTATTTCTGTGTGCCAGTATTTATTTAGTGCTACTCCTGCCACAAAAGCTGTTATTGGGTTAATTGTTTGCCCAGGATCACATAATTAGTCAAAAATAGGCCCAGGACCAGAGTCCTGGTCTCCTGTTTCATGGTCAGAAGGGCTCTTCATTAGAGTTTGATCTGCCCTGTGGGGTCTCTGAAGGACAGCAGCCCTGTATTTTGTGTTGGAAAAGCCAAAAACAATGTTAAATATCATCAGGAATGGTAGTGAAAAGAGGAGAGAAATGTAGTCCTGATTTTTGTTGAAGACTGTGGTGCATTCACCCCTCATAGCCCTTGCTTGCTTTGAGTCCCTGGATCATAGGGATGCTATGATGAAAGTCAGGAGGGAGAACAAGTAAAAGGATGGAAATGATGTGGATGTGGGGAACAGTCTTCACTCTAAGGAAATGGAGACTTTCATCCATTATGAAAGGCAAGGTTAATGTGGCCCCAGGTTTGTCTGACAGGTCCCAAGTCAGGGTGGAGGGTATGTGTTCCTAGAGGAGGAAGGGACTTCTCTTGTGAGTTTCATAAGCTCCATAACTGTGATTAGGGATCACAGTTAACACAGAAGTCTGTAAATGGTATCCCTGGGCTTGTGGACCATGATATGAACATGGAAAGATTCTTTGAAATATGAACATGGCTAAGTTAAGACGCATTGAAAGAGGTAACTATTCACTTGTTAAATAATTGTGGCTTAGCTGGTAAAAGAATCCGCCTGCAATGCGGGAGACCTGGGTTCAGTCCCTGGGTTGGGAAAATCCCCTGGAGAAGGGAAAGGCTACCCACTTCGGTATTCTGGCATGGAGACTTCCATGCACTGTATAGTCCATGGGTTTGAAAAGAGTTGGACACGACTGAGTGACTTTCACTTCACTTCATGTGGAGCTTTTAACTTTCAAAATGTGGTACTAGCATGATATATAAGCAATTTAGAGAAATCTGCTAATAACAGAGCCAAGAACCACTATTCAAAAAAAAGGGACAAGGTCAAATAGGATTGCTCTTAGCAATATTGCTGCTGGCATCCAAATGCTGGGTTGACTTGATCCAGGGGTTGGCCAAGGGTAGAAAAAGATCCAGACTTCTGTGAAATAAAGTTGGAAAGGCAAGCTAATAAGAATAAGACAAATCATGAAGAGCTTGAAAGTCACACAGGGCATCATTTTGATGAGAAAAGAAATGAAGATCCAAATAAAGGTTTTAGAGAGTGATGTGATAACATGAGCAGTTAAGGCATTTTATCTGGAAAAACTAAATCTTAATTTCCTGGCATTGGAAAATGATTATAATATTAGAACCTACCTACTCATACGTTGCTGTAAGGATTAAATGAGATAAGGAAACTTCATTGACTTTAAAGAAAGTGAAAATGTTGATCACTCAGTTGTGTCCGACTCTTTTCGACCCCATGGACTGTAGCCCACCAGGTTCCTCTATCCATGGAGTTCTCCAGGCAAGAATATTGGATTGGGTAGCCATTCCCTTCTCCAGGAGATCTTCCCTACCCAGAGATCAAACTCAGGTATCCTGGATTGCAGGTGGATTCTTTACCATCTGAGCCATCATCTGAAAGCCAAAGGGCTTTCAAAAGGAAGCCCGTTGAAAACATTGACTTTCAAGCCCCTCTTAATGTTGAGCACCCTTCCATTATTTGCAAAACTGTGTGGAATATGGCTAATGAGACATATAATCATATTTTTGGACAAAAAATTCGGACATACTCTGACAAGTAAAAGTTTTGTTCCTCTGAAAATATATTTTTCATGATGCAAATGGGAATATCCATAATATTTCAGGGATTTATGGAAAGAGTCAAACATAATTTTTGAAATTTGGATTGTCCTAGAGAAAATCCATGATGTTTAAATGGCCTTATTCTGAGAGAGGCAGTGTGGTGTAGTGTGGGAAAAGCAATGAAGGTGACCTGAATTTTTGATTCAGCTCCAACAGAAACTGTGAGCTTGTGCCCATCACTTCACCTCTTTGTGCATCAATTAGTGCTAGGGCGTGTCCAACTGTTTGTGACCCCTGGATTCTCCAGGTAAGAATGATTGAGTGGGTTGCCATTTCTTCCTCCAGGGAATTTTCCTGACCCAGGGATCAAACCTACATCTCCTATGTCTTTTGCATTGGCAGGCAGGCAAATTCTTTACCACTG
Organism: Neotragus pygmaeus; assembly: GCA_006410875.1. Taxonomy (NCBI): domain Eukaryota; kingdom Metazoa; phylum Chordata; class Mammalia; order Artiodactyla; family Bovidae; genus Neotragus; species Neotragus pygmaeus. Next base: position 73,227 of record SJYV01005163.1, on the reverse strand, counting down.
TGCCACCTGGGAAGCCCTATATTGGATTATATTATAAGTCAGATTAAGTCCCTTCCTATTTTTGGAAAAGATGTTCCTTTTTATTTTCTAGACATTTTTTTTAAAGTTCACCAGGACTAATGTGGGGAATGAAAGAGAAGGATAAATAAAAACTGACCATGATGTATCCGACTAATACAATTGAGGGAGTAAAATAAGTTCATTTTGGATGCTTTTATGGGAAAGAGGAACTCTACAGTAGGAAGCTGATGGATATGACTGTAGCATGGTTGAGAGTTTACTACTGGGGATTTGGCAGTCATCAGCACAGAAAAGGTATTTACTTCCAGTTAGAATATAGTAGATTGCAGCAGATCAAGCCACCCACTGCAACAAATTTAAAAATCTAGAAAAATTATTTTAAAAAATATTGTAAATACATCAGAGAGCTTCAGAAGCAATGGGTACTAGATTAATTCAAATTCCAGGAGGGTGCCAAACCCTTCCAAAGTGAACTCATGGTAAGTCATTTTCTTCCCGGTGGACCTTTGCCAACTTTGGATGTGGACTCAGGACTGCCAGCAAGCCTTGGCGGTCAAACAGCTCTGGCATGACAGATTAGAAATTTAAGTCACCCCAAACACTTTCATAAGGTCTGACATAAAATTAAAAAAATACAAAGAAGCATGAAAATGTGTCTAAAATCAAGAAGAAAAATAGACATCAAAGAGGATATCCACAGGGAGATTCAGCCACTGGAGTTATCAGAACTTGTCGACTCTAAAATAACTCTAATAATACGTTCAGGAAAATAAAGGAAAAGATGTATAAATGGCTGAAAATGGAGAACTCCAACACAGAAATTGTATGTATAAAAATAACAGATATTCTGGAAATCAAAAGGCAATATTTGAAATAAAGAATTTATTAAGTGGATTTATCAGCATCCTGGATAGCAGAAGACATGCTTCCTAACGGAAGAAAAAGTGCCAGGTAAGTGGAAAGATGAAACGTTTCAAATGCCGGTTCCTCAGGTCTTGGACAAGGCAAGACCTAAGAGCTCAAGCAGCAGAGAGAGGAAAGACTATGAGGTCAAAGAGAGAGGCTGAGTTGGCAGAGTACGGCAGTGTGACTTCTTTCTGACATCCTTGATCTCACTCAAGTAGGAAATTGCTTCATCTCTGGGAGTGAGGAAAACAGTTGAGTGGGATTCAGGCTTGAGGAGAAAGTCATTACCTGGAGATTAAATAAGAAATAGAAGTGTGTTCCTGGGAGAGTGGCAAAGATCAACACAGAAGCTGGCATGAAGGACCTAGAGAGTAGAGGTGGTGCAAGAATGGAGTGTGCTGCACCTAATGATCTTGCAACTGAAAGAATACTTCTGTGATGCTATTGTTTTATAAAAATAAAAACAGAGTGAGGCTTAAAGATCAGCTTAGGTCCAAAGGTGATTGCCTGTGAGATTAAGTTTAACTTGATATGAGCCTACTTTTCTGGTTCTTTCAAACTCACTCAGTTTACCTAAATCTTAGAATCACATGATCATCTTTAAATATATGTTCATGCTTTGGTGTTTTATGAAAGGGTTAGTCATTCAGTCGTTTCCAACTATTTGTGATCCCATGGACTATAGCGTTCCAGGCTCCTTTGTCCATGGAATTTGCCAGGCAGGAATACTGCAGTGGGTTGCCATTCTCTCCTCCCGGGGATCTTCCTATCCCAGGGATTGAAGCCGGGTCTCCTGCATCACAGGCAGATTTTTTACAGAAATCTTAAAGATCCCCTCCCTCTTCTAGCTTCAGAAAACAACTTCAGTTCTCCTGAGGGCATCCCACCTCCTATGCATAAACTAATGCAGAGTTACCTTGCCTTATTCTGCCTCCTCAGGAAAGGAGTTGCTGCCAGTGTTAGATGCTGCTCTTTCTTTCCCTTGGCTCTTTCTTTCAGTTCAGTTCGGTCGCTCAGTCGTGTCTGACTCTTTGCAACCCTGTGAACCAAAGCACGTCAGGCCTCCCTGTACATCACCAACTCCCAGAGTCCACCCAAACCCATGTCCACCGGGTCGGTGATGCTATCCAACAATTTCATCCTCTGTCGTCCCCTTCTCCTCCTGCCCCCAATCCCTCCCAGCATCAGGGTCATTTCAAATGAGTCAGCTCGTTGAATCAGGTGGCCAAAGTATTGGGAGTTTCAGCTTCAACATCAGTCCTACCAATGAACTCCCAGGACTGATCTCCTTCAGAATGGACTGGTTGGATCTCCTTGCAGTCCAAGGGACTCTCAAGAGTCTTCTCCAACACCACAGTTCAAAAGCATCAATTCTTTGGCACTCAGCTTTCTTCACAGTCCAACTCTCACATCCATACATGACCACTGGAAAAACCATAGCCTTGACTAGACGGACATTTGTTGACAAAGTAATGTCTCTGCTTTTGAATATGCTATCTAGGTTGGTCATAACTTTCCNAATTGATGCTTTGGAACTGTGGTGTTGGAGAAGACTCTTGAGAGTCCCTTGGACTACAAGGAGATCCAACCAGTCCATTCTGAAGGAGATCAGCCCTGGGATTTCTTTGGAAGGAATGATGCTAAAGCTGAAACTCCAATACTTTGACCACCTCATGTGAAGAGTTGACTCATTGGAAAAGACTCTGATGCTGGGAGGGATTAGGGGCAGGAGGAGAAGGGGACAACAGAGGATGAGATGGCTGGATGGCATCACTGACTCGATGGACATGAGTTTGAGTGAACTCCGGGAGTTGGTAATGGACAGGGAGGCCTGGCATGCTGCGATTCATGGGGTCACAAAGAGTCGGACACGACTGAGTAACTGAACTGAACTGAACTGAAAGGCAGAACAGGATGAAATGATAAAATGTGTACTACAAAGAATATGTGATGATACTCGAATTTTGCATGAAGGTTCGTGGCGTAACACAGACTCAAGATGAATCTTGGCGAGGGTGTGCAGGGTTTTAACAGATGGAAAGAAAGAGGGAGGACCCCTCAACTAAGTCAGCCTGAATTAGCAACATACTGAGGGAAAGAGGAAAGCTAGATGGAGTACTACTAACAGTGGGAAAGTGTTAAGTGAATTTATAATTTTTTGGAAAGTGGCCAGAGTAAACTATGAGTTAGAAATTTATGTTGGTAATTACTAGTAAAAATTTATACTGTAAAATTCTATACACAAATAATGGAGAGCCTTGAAAGTCAGGATTGGATTGTCATTTTGTCAGCTGGACTTTCTGACCTATTAACAGCAGCATAGAAGGTAGATCAGGACATACCAGTCAGGAGAGACCAGAGAATAACCCGAGATAGGGTAGCCCATTAGGAGGTGAAGGACTGAACCCAGAGTAAATGAGGTGAAAATAAAGAGGAAGGGATGAGTGGAGACACATTCCAAATGAAAGATCAATGAGATTTAGCAACAGATTCAAGAGACTAAAGAGAATAGAGGCTCCAGGGGTTGGAAGCCAAATGACCGAGGAATGGTGACTTTGTGTTCAGAAACAAATCTAGAGAGGGGACTTGGGGGATGCAGAATGAGTGAACAGCAAGAATATTTGTTATATATATTATACATGTATTTATGTATATATAAATATATTTTACAAAATATATTTGGTGGGAAAATATACATAAAGCTGACCATGTTAACCATTTTTAAGTGTACAGTTCTGTGGCATTCGATACCTTCACATTTTTGTGACACCATCACCGCTATCCATCTTCACAACTTTCTCATCTTTCTAAACTGAAACTGTACCTGTTAACTAACAGTCATGTCTAACTCTTAGTGACCCCATGGAGTGCAGCAAGCCAGACTTCTCTGTCCTTCACTATCTCACAGATTTTGCTCAGACTCATGACCTTTGAGTTGGTGATGCCATCCAACCATCTTATCCTCTGTCACCCATTCTTCTCCTGCCCTCAATCTTTCCCAGTATCAGGGTCTTTTCCAACGAATCGGCTCTTCGCATAGGTGGCCAAAGTATTGGAGCTTCAGCATGAATCCTTCCAATGAGTATTCATGGTTGATTTCCTTTAGGATTGACTTGTTTGATAAATACAGTTGATCACTTTAACCAGATATATATATATGGCCATGAGCAGACAATATGAGCAAACTAAGTTACTGCCCCTTGCTAGATAAAACGAACTGAAAAGTTATCAGAAACAATCAACTTGTAACAATAACTTTTTAAATTATGAACTATTTCATACATACAAATAAAATATATAACTAAATTTAGGCATAAAAATGATGAAACACACATGTAAGCTTAAAACATAGAACATCCCTGATAGTGTTGGAACTCCTGTTGCATCTCTCTCCCTGATGGTATCTCTCTCCCTCCCCTATCAAGGACAATACCATTCTGAATTTGTGTTTATCATCCTTTGCTCTTTCTTATAATGTTATAAGCATAATAATTTATAATTTAATTTCTTATAATGCTATTCTTATTATATATGTGACCCTAACTAATATACGGCTTTTTCCACCCAGCATCATGAGATTCATCCTGGTGATACTTGCTGAGGACTGTGCTATCTTCCCTATGAATTGAAGCTTTTATATTATGTAGTGACCCTCTTTATTCTTACATGCTTTGTGCCTTAAAGTCTCTTTCGTCTGGTTTTGACTCATCTACATCAACTTTCCTTTGGCTATTATTTGCCTATTTATCCATACATCCTTTACCTTTAGCCTTTCTGTGTCCTTGAGTCTTTTCAGGTGTGCCTGCAAATAGATATTTTAAAAATCCAGTCTGACACTTTCTGTATTTTATTTAAGACTTTTCCTTTTCACTGATTACTGATATATGTGACTTCTCTTCTATCATGTCATTTATCCAATTTTCCCATGCTTCCCCCAGCCCCTCTTTTCTTGCCTTCTTTTGGATCAATCAAGTTGTGTTGTTATTACTCTTAATTCCTTTTCTTATTTCTACTGATTGGTGGTTAAACTACTTTTATGGTAATTACCCTTGAGTTTTTGTATGCATATCTGACTTTTTTTACAAAGTCTAAAATTGATGTCTTTAGACCCTTCTTGCTCTGAACAATAGTACACAAAATGGAAGATAATGGAGTACCACCAACCTGATACCACTTTAATTTCTTGTCTTGAGAGTTCCCAACCAGGCTGGTAGTATAAATTTAAAACATAGACCTAGCTTGTGGCTGCATATTTGTGGGAGACTATTTCTCCCCCAATAAGAAGCAGCAACCCTGGAGTAGGAAATGGCAACCCACTCCAGTGTTCTTGCCTGGGAAATCCTATGGACTGTAGGGCTACAGTTCATGGCCTACAGTCCATGGGTTCACAAAGAGTTGGACACAACCAACAACAAAAGAAGCAGCAAGGGAGAAAGATTCTGTGCCACTTGCCCCTTGCCAGTAGGCAGGTATTTTCAGTCCCATCCTTTCACACTAAGTGTGTGAACTTTGAAGGGTTTCAGCTTTAAGGGAATAAGAGAGTCTTCCTTTCAGCTGTTTACTTTTTCACTCCTTGCCCTGCCTTTTATCTCAAAGCCTCAGTTCCTGGCAACTACATTTGCCCCAAGCCAGCTGTAACCTCTTCATTTGCTTTCCGCTCTCATTTCTGCCTTACTTATGTGTCACATGAGGATTCCCCTCACTTTCTTGCAAGCTCAGCAAAGTGATTTGAAAGGTGTGTTTGCTGGGATTTGTCTCATATCCAGGTGTTTCGAAGGAGACAGGCTTTTCAGAACATTTATACTCTTATGTTAAAGCAAAGTCTTTTCATCTGTTGTTCCTTTGTGCATGGTGTTGTATACTATCTATGGATTTTCATGTTTTGTTTCAATTTACCCTGGACCTTTTTGAAGGAAACATACAAGTTTCTCTTTACAATTAAAGTAGATGAGTATACCTGCAAAGATATAGAGAGCTGTTCATTAAATGGCTCTTTAATGATTATTTTTATTTGGAAATATGTAATAAAATGTCAAGTAATGGAGGAGTTACAGAGTAAATTTTGCTACAACTCTTATGGGGCCAATAAGAGTTGTGTGATGTGGAAGATGGTAGTAATCTGGTGTTGAGCAAATTATTTTGCATGAACCCATTTTTATTTATACAAATATATATTTACATTGGAAAAAATTCTGAATGGAGAGATTCAGTATTTTGGGGTGCTATCATTAGAGGTCTTTTTGTTTACTTCTTATTGATCTCTACCTTTTTTTTTTTAATTAGCAATAATCCTACCTCGGATAAACCTCATTGGCCAGGATGCTGCCACTGCACAAAGCTAACCTCTACTTTTTTAATGAACAAATAATATTGTGTGTTTTTTAAGTAAACGAAAGAATTAATTACAACAGAAAGAGGGGATTAGTGAAGGCCTTCTAACTTCGCAGTCGTGTAACAATAGGTCTGTCTTGTGGGGTAGTGAACCCCCAATATCGAGAGTGTCTCACAGAGGCTGGGTGACCTCCTGTCGAAGATTCCTGTCATCTTATGATTCAAAGATTCTCGTTTTATTTTATTTTTCCTCTGACAATAGGTCAATCAATCAATGCCTCAGACAGATAAGCAAATATGCATCCCTCCGGAGCTGCCGGAATTGCTGAAGCAATTCACCAAAGCCGCCATTCGATTCCAGCCGCAGGATCTGATCCAGTGGGCTGCAGAGTACGTACTCCTTTCTCACCTCCAGCCCCTGGCTCCCCTTGGAGGTGGAGGTGGCGGGTGGAGGAGGGAAGGTTTGCAAAGCTGGGAGGAGGTAGTCTTGGCTGCAGCCTGGGAGTCGGGACTGATTAGCATAATCTTTGTGATGTTCCGCTGTCACGTTGCTTTAGTATTTTAAATCCGTAGAGAAATCCCGCAATCTGAGAGGATGGAAGCCTTTCGCCAAGTGAACCAGACTGAGCAATAGGACGCCAGAGCTATAGTCAAAGTGTCCTAGGGCAATCAGCAAGAGTTAGATTACCACATCATGTATCACACAAGCACACTCCACTGGGTCCCTGCTCCCACCCCCGCCCCTCCCCCACTCCCTGTCCCAGTGGAAAGAAAGGCCCAGAGTCTCTTGGAGCTTTAGCCTGCCTTTTCCTGATGTAAACCAGAGCCTCAGTCTCAGATTTCACCACCAGGTGGCAGCAGTGCACCTGTGGGGGAGCTATGCGATGAGCCAGCGGGGCGGACTGTATGGGATCAGTCCAAGTGGGTTCTCTCCTGAGTTAAAGCCTATAATGAGATCCCTTCCTCGACTCCTGTTAAAGCTGCTTCTTGAGCCTAGCCACAGACACTTTGTATCTAGTCTTTGGGGAAATCGCTATTTTCTTGACTTCTTTGAACTCATCTGTTCCTCCAGCATAAGGATTCCACACTGCGCTCGTGATGGGGGCGGGCGGAACAGCGGCCTGGCTTCAGGGTGCCTCAAACACAGGTGTCCTCTTTCAGGAGACACCGCCAGAGGCTGTTCAGTGGAAGGAGCTCACACAGTCACTGCTAGTCGCGACTGAAACAACTTTACACAGAAAGGCTCCCAGCTACGACATTGCTCCTTAGACAAAAGTGCCTGCTTGAAATGGGGGAACTGAGGCGTGGGGCAGAGTTAGGAGTGGACCAATCCTCCCAGGGACCACTGTTTTTACTGTTTGGTGATGGCCTCCTTAGTAGGGCTTCACTGGGAGAGGGGGTGCGGAGTCAGAGGCTGCAGACCAGAGCTGGTAGGCTAGGGGAGGGGAGAGCACCTTCCTCCAGAGGCTGGGGAGGTCCACTGAGCGGTGGTGAGGANAAACCTCATTGGCCAGGATGCTGCCACTGCACAAAGCTAACCTCTACTTTTTTAATGAACAAATAATATTGTGTGTTTTTTAAGTAAACGAAAGAATTAATTACAACAGAAAGGGGATTAGTGAAGGCCTTCTAACTTCGCAGTCGTGTAACAATAGGTCTGTCTTGTGGGGTAGTGAACCCCCAATATCGAGAGTGTCTCACAGAGGCTGGGTGACCTCCTGTCGAAGATTCCTGTCATCTTATGATTCAAAGATTCTCGTTTTATTTTATTTTTCCTCTGACAATAGGTCAATCAATCAATGCCTCAGACAGATAAGCAAATATGCATCCCTCCGGAGCTGCCGGAATTGCTGAAGCAATTCACCAAAGCCGCCATTCGATTCCAGCCGCAGGATCTGATCCAGTGGGCTGCAGAGTACGTACTCCTTTCTCACCTCCAGCCCCTGGCTCCCCTTGGAGGTGGAGGTGGCGGGTGGAGGAGGGAAGGTTTGCAAAGCTGGGAGGAGGTAGTCTTGGCTGCAGCCTGGGAGTCGGGACTGATTAGCATAATCTTTGTGATGTTCCGCTGTCACGTTGCTTTAGTATTTTAAATCCGTAGAGAAATCCCGCAATCTGAGAGGATGGAAGCCTTTCGCCAAGTGAACCAGACTGAGCAATAGGACGCCAGAGCTATAGTCAAAGTGTCCTAGGGCAATCAGCAAGAGTTAGATTACCACATCATGTATCACACAAGCACACTCCACTGGGTCCCTGCTCCCACCCCCGCCCCTCCCCCACTCCCTGTCCCAGTGGAAAGAAAGGCCCAGAGTCTCTTGGAGCTTTAGCCTGCCTTTTCCTGATGTAAACCAGAGCCTCAGTCTCAGATTTCACCACCAGGTGGCAGCAGTGCACCTGTGGGGGAGCTATGCGATGAGCCAGCGGGGCGGACTGTATGGGATCAGTCCAAGTGGGTTCTCTCCTGAGTTAAAGCCTATAATGAGATCCCTTCCTCGACTCCTGTTAAAGCTGCTTCTTGAGCCTAGCCACAGACACTTTGTATCTAGTCTTTGGGGAAATCGCTATTTTCTTGACTTCTTTGAACTCATCTGTTCCTCCAGCATAAGGATTCCACACTGCGCTCGTGATGGGGGCGGGCGGAACAGCGGCCTGGCTTCAGGGTGCCTCAAACACAGGTGTCCTCTTTCAGGAGACACCGCCAGAGGCTGTTCAGTGGAAGGAGCTCACACAGTCACTGCTAGTCGCGACTGAAACAACTTTACACAGAAAGGCTCCCAGCTACGACATTGCTCCTTAGACAAAAGTGCCTGCTTGAAATGGGGGAACTGAGGCGTGGGGCAGAGTTAGGAGTGGACCAATCCTCCCAGGGACCACTGTTTTTACTGTTTGGTGATGGCCTCCTTAGTAGGGCTTCACTGGGAGAGGGGGTGCGGAGTCAGAGGCTGCAGACCAGAGCTGGTAGGCTAGGGGAGGGGAGAGCACCTTCCTCCAGAGGCTGGGGAGGTCCACTGAGCGGTGGTGAGGAGGGAGCGCTGATACCTCTGAGAAGGCTCAAGGTGTATTCCAAGAGGACCCTCACAGAGTCTCCCTGGCCAGTGTGCTCCTGCCCCTGGGCTGGGCTAGTATGAAGTTTCTACAAACGGAAGGAAAATGAGCCAGTAGCACTCACAAAAACAAGACACAAGTGGGGTTGCTCTGCCTGGTAATGAACCCTGTTTAGTTTTCCATTCTCAATTTTATATATAATGTCTAGGATTGAACTTTAAGCACCAGAAGACTAATTTCCTTTGGCACACCCAGACAGATTTGATACTATACGATAGTTTAAAACCTCACTTTATTGTTCTTGCACTGCTGCTTTATAGCAAGAAAAATGACATTTCTTGGTAGTGTCCCTGACATTTATGGGAGAAAACATTCCACTGTTGTGGTTTGCTTGCTTCCATATCGTATCGTGTGCTATAAGTGTTTTAGATATCCATGAAGAATCAGTTTGTAGTTTAACTACAGTGGAAAAGAAGAGCATGTCCTAAGAGCACTTTCCATCTTTTCACACACAGAAAGCACTTGTCAGATGGTTTTATGTGGCTTAGAAACCTGCAGCATTTTAGGGATAAAACTCCACAAAGTATTTTCAAGACAAAATGTCTATTTACCACGAGCCAAAGTTTCCCTGCATACCTACTATCCACGAAGAAACCACCTCCCAGACGTCAGCAGGACACAAACTCATTTGTCTTGTGTTGGGTATGTGTGACCACACAAATGTGAAGAACCATGGAAATGCTCACTACAAATGAAGCCAGATAACCCACAGAGGATTACACCCATGACTATAAGCTCATTTCCACACACTCTAACCAGCTCTGCTACAAGGTCCAAAGATGCTGCTGAGTCACACCCACCCCCACACTGACCTGGTCTGCAGAGACCACTCATGTACATTAGTAGAGTGACCTGAAAGTATTTCTTCTGTCCTCCCTGTGGATGACCTCCAAGGGATGCCTGGAAGATGTTTTGGTCTTGGAAGCTGTTGCTGTGCATTGTGTGATGGCTTAGAGACAGACCATGGTTTACCTCATCATTATATGTTGTTCAATCTCTTAGTTGTGTCCAACTCTTTATGACACCATGGACTGCAGCATGCCAGGCCTCCCTGTCCCTCACTATCTCCTGGAGTTTACCCAGTTCATATGCACTGAATCAGTGATGCTATCCAACCGTCTCATCATTGTATTACTTCACTCTAAAATGGGCTTTTATAAAATTTCATCTGAATTCTTTGTATGTTACCTGGAGCTGGAAAAATTAATAAAAAGTAAGAGAGGGGCAGAGGCTGTGATCCATGGGTAGTCAGTAACAAGGCTTCTAAAGGAGACAGGCCTTTCCACATAGCATCAGTGCCCTGTGGATCAACTGCTCATGTCTGTTCTCTGCTGCAGGCAGCCAGTTTCCTTCATGAGTCAATCCCAAAAAAGAACTCACTGTTTTTCCCACTGCACCAAAACAAAGTGCATTCCACAAATCACTGATATTCAGGCAGTGCTGAAATTTTGAGGGAAGATAAAGGAAGATTTTAGGGCTTCCCAGGTGGCTCAGTATTAAAGAAACTGTCTGCCAGTGCAGGAGACTCCAACTAGTTAATGGGACTTCCCAGGTGGAGCTAGTGGTAAAGAACCCACCTGCCAATGTGGGAGACCTAAGAGATGCAGGTTCAATTCCTGGGTTGGGAAGATCCTCTGGAGAAAGGCATGGCAACCCACTCCAGTAATCTTGCCTAGAGAATCCTGTGGACAGAGGAGTCTGGCAGGCTATGGTTCATAGGATCACAAGGAGTTGAACATGACGAAGTGACTTAGCACACAGCACGTAGCACCAGTGCCTAATACCAACTTTCAGTATGTAGATAGCCATCATACCAAGCATAACGATTTTTATGTTTGAAAAAAAGGTCCTTCGGGTACTAGGATTCTTCCTTCATAAAAAAGAGTAGGGGATTTGAAACAACAATAATTTTCCCTCCTTTTATATGCATACCTATATATAGACATGTTTATGTATAGATACTATATATATCTCAACACACATATGCCTGTATATGTGTGTATGTCTCTTTTTGTGTATGTACACACATAAATGTAAAACATTTAGAAGGGAATGACAAAAAAAGTACCCAGACCCACTATGCTTCAGAAAATTCATACCAAACTTTTGTTGGTTATTCCACATCCTTAGAGAAAAACAAATCTACTTATTCCCTAAGCCATCTCTATACCTTAAGTGTGAAGTAACACATTCAGGCTTTTCCTGTGAATAAATGGACTAAAAACAACATCTGGCATATTTGTCATTGTTTAGTTGCAACCCCATGGACTGCAGTTCGCCAGGCTCATCTGTCCATGGGATTTTCCAGGCAGGAATACTGGAGTGGATTGCCAGTTCCTTCTCTGGGGGATTTTCCTAACCCAGGCATCAAACCTGCATGTCCTGCTTGGCAGGCAGATTTTTTTTTTTTTTTTTTTTTTTTTGCCACTGAGCCACCTGGGAAGTCCATCTAGCATACAGAAGCCACTTAATAAATGTTCTTCCCTCCATCCCTACCCTCAAAAAAAGGGGAGAAGGGATTCCCAAAGCAGCCAGAGGCCACTGAAGTACAGGCTGCTCCCTCACCTCTTTTTTTCTTGTAGTTATTTTGGGGCTATGTCCCGTGGAGAGATTCCTCCAGTGAGAGAGCAGTCTGAGCGAGTGGCTTTGACTAACTGGGCTGAGCTGACACCGGAGCTGTTAAAGATCCTGCATTNTTAATAAATGTTCTTCCCTCCATCCCTACCCTCAAAAAAAGGGGAGAAGGGATTCCCAAAGCAGCCAGAGGCCACTGAAGTACAGGCTGCTCCCTCACCTCTTTTTTTCTTGTAGTTATTTTGGGGCTATGTCCCGTGGAGAGATTCCTCCAGTGAGAGAGCAGTCTGAGCGAGTGGCTTTGACTAACTGGGCTGAGCTGACACCGGAGCTGTTAAAGATCCTGCATTCCCGGGTAAGCGCCAACAGGCAGTGCAGATAAGGAATGTGGGGGTGAAACTGAGTTTGGGTGGGTACAGACAAAAGTCCCCTTGATCATCAGCTGGCCACTCAGCACTGTCTTAAAATTCACTAAAGCATACACTGAGAGTAAACCTTCCCTTGTGGAAATAGGAATGATGCTGAAATAGGCTGTAAGCTGACTTGTCACTTGGGTCATTCCGCATTGTCCTGAAACTGCGAGAATGGTCAGGGGCTCAGTGCAATTTGAATTCCTTCTCTCTAGAAAATGCAGGTCCACATCCCCTGACAGTGTCTTCCCTACTGATCAAGTCCAGATATGATGCCAATCAGAGTTTGGGGAGGGGCATATTATAGTTCCCCAGTTATCTCAGGTACCAACATAGCTTTGCTTTTAGACTCTGCACAGCCATATCATCCTGGGAATTGTCCTGGGAATCGTTGAGAAGGGTCTGTCCTAAGAAAACTTGCAGCTTGGCCAACTCCCAAGAAATATGATTTAGCACTACCATACCTCATTTTAGAATACAGGCTTGAGGTGATTCAGGATTGACTTAGCCAAATGCCTTGGTCCCAGAGGCTTAGCATTTCACTGGAATCAGAGGACCGGGGAAGGCATAGCAGCACTTCACTGGGGCATCTGCACCCTTATTGTATTGTTGGCCAACAACTAGCCACTTGTGCCCTTCTCCACTTGACTGCCAAGCACTTTGTGCAGTGGACACGGCAGAGAGCTGAGGTACCTGGGAACTAGCAACATCAGGCATCCAGACCATAGACCCCATATTAAAGCAATGCATTTAGAGTCTAGTACAAAGAACTCAGTGGAGTCTTAGAAGCAGGAGATTTAATATCTAGTTCTAGTTAGTTCTAGTTTCGCCACTAATCAGTGTTTTCAGACAAGTTCTCTACTCCTTGGTTTCATTTTCAGGCTGCCTCTCTGCCCTGCCTTATAGGGACGACCTAGGGATGAAACAGCAGACCTAGAAAAAAATTAAAGTGTAATATACATATTTGTTTTCCCCATAACTCTGATACCTGAAGTTCAAGTGCTTAAATTACATCTCAGAACGTTCTTCACTGGGCTGGACGTTTCTCTACCTTTGCAAAGAGTCCCCACTGACCCCTAACACCTTCCCCCACCCCTTGCTGTATGCTGGGAGAACAGGGCCCTTGCCCTGGCGGGTGTCCTCAGGGCCTTCTCTCCTCCTACCCCTTATTCCTTGTCTCATGTTCGTCCCCCATCCCGCAGGTTGGTGGCAGACTGATCGTCCATGCAGATGAGCTGGCCCAGATGTGGAAGGTGCTGAATCTCCCAACTGACCTGTTTAACAGCGTGATGAATGTGGGCCGCTTCACGGAGGAAATTGAGTGGCTAAAGTTTCTAGCCCTTGCTTGTAGCTCTCTCGGAGTTGTAAGTTAGCTTTAACATTTTTTTGTTCCTTAAGGGAAAATCTCTTGGGGGCCTGGACAGTCTCCAGGTGGGTAAGGGGTGTAGTACACAGTTAACTCTCCAGGGTTATTGAGGAGTCTACCCCTTCTTTTCTACTCCCTCTCCTCTCTGAATTAAGGTTATTTCTCTGCTTGTTAGCCAGAAGCAGGGATGCGGAGGAGAGGAGGGAAAGCTGTCATCAAGTTCTGGGGAGAAGTTGACTAAAATGCAGTTTTTGGATTATTTATTAATTTCACTTAGGTTTATTACCACTCCACTCCCTCCATTCATGTTCCTAAAGATAAACAAGAGCCAGCTGTAGATGAAGATTGGCTTACAGTTGGGTTTCAGACACCTAGAAGAAATAACAATAGAGATTTTAAAAAAGAAATGCAGTCTTAAAGAAAACTACTGTATGATAAGCATAATTGGATACAAAAATCAGAAATAAGACAGCAGGAAAGAAGATATGAGGCTGTTTCCAGATTCATAGTCATGACATCACCATGGATGCAGGATGTTCATACAAATTCATGCCTTTTCCAAACTTGACTTCATTTACAATTGGAAAAGCCATTTTCCCATTTCAAAGAAACCAGTTCATATACATACTTAAAAGCTTTAGGTATCATATTATATGTGGACTCACTCTTGTTAAACACTATTATAAAAGCAAATGAAAATGAGTCAGAAAAATGATTTTTTTTAAATCCCTGAAATACGTACAAATTTAAAAATTAATGAGAAAATTATTGCTTCTGCCAAAACCAAATGGTACAAAAAAGGTAGTCTGAATCATTCAGTATATCTCAATACAACCTTGTCCTTCCTTCTCAAATATCCTGAGTATGTGTACTTGACACTTTGCTTGCGAGAAAAGTTATCAGAAATACTGTAGTCCAACTTTTCTTGTGATTCTGCTCAACTTTCAGCATAATTATTTCTTTAGAGAGGAAGAGAGAAGAGGTCATTCTTGGGTATTTTTCCTTTTTCACGGCCTTTCCTAGCACTCTTATGCAATGAATAAAATATTCCCAGCAACAGAGGCAAATGAGTTGCCAATGAGCACTGCCACACTTCTGAGGAAATAGCCCCATGGATTGGGGGAAAATCACAGAGGAAAAGTGAAAAATTGACACATTTTATTAAATTCTCATAAGGTCACAAGCTTACCCATGCCATATTCACAGATGCTCAAGGAGGGGGGAAATGTACTTTCTCTGTAGTTAATCCTGCAGAGTGGATTAAGAAAAGAATAGATTCAACCCAACCCAGGAATTTTTTATCTGCTGCAGTAACTACAAACAGCTTTCAGGTTAATTACTCAGTTTCTCAGATTTCTCCTCACAGCACCTCTCTGCCAGGTGGCAATTGAGTGTTCAAGGACAGGGGTGATGCTGCGATCTCAGCGCGCCCAGTAGGAGGATTCCAACCTCCCTCGGTCCTCTCCAGCATCTCTGATCTCCATGGAAATACTCACCTGTGTGGTGCTAGCTGTGCAGCTGAAGTCTTTGGTCTTTTCTCTGTCACAGCACATTATCCGCTAACCAGCACACCTCCATTCTCCCTGGTGTTCAGGGCCTCCTTAAGTCTCTTCCAGATTGCGCTCATCTGCTCCACGTCACAGCCCCCCACCACCTTGCAGGTGTCTGAGTCCTCTCATCCACACGCCTCACAGTAACCTAGAGTGACTTGGGAAAACCAAATTCCAACCCTCCCTCTGCAGCTGCTACGTTTACTTTGATATGGCTGCCTCCCACACCAGGGAAAAAAAAAAACATGAGGTGATGTTTCTACTTCCTTGCTAAAAAGAGGAGGTTTGATTAAATGCTCCATGAAGTTCTTTGACCTCTATCATCCCGTGATTCGGTTCCACCTTCTCGGCTTCCACTGAGACATCCTCAGGCCTGGCTCAGGATACCAATTCAGTTCAGTTCAGTTGCTCAGTCGTGTCTGACTCTTTGTGACCCCATGAATCGCAGCACGCCAGGCCTCCCTGTCCATCACCAACTCCTGGAGTTCACTCAAACTCACGTCCATTGAGTCCGTGATGCCATCCAGCCATCTCATCCTCTGTCGTCCCCTTCTCCTCCTGCCCCCAATCCCTCCCAGCATCAGAGTCTTTTCCAATGAGTCAACTCTTCGCATGAGGTGGCCAAAGTACTGGAGTTTCAGCTTTAGCATCATTCCTTCCAAAGAAATCCCAGGGCTGATCTCCTTCAGAATGGACTGGTTGGATCTCCTTGCAGTCCGAGGTACTCTCAAGAGTCTTCTCCAACACCACAGTTCAAAAGCATCAATTCTTCA
>SJYV01005163.1:36172-57034 GCA_006410875.1 Neotragus pygmaeus | reverse complement strand
AAAAGGACATCTTTTTGGGGTGTTAGCTCTAAAAGGACTTGTAGCTCTTCATAAAACTGTTCAACTTCAGCTTCTTCAGCATTACTGGTTGGGGTATAGACTTGGATAACTGTGATATTGAATGGTTTGCCTTGGAAACGAACAGAGATCATTCTGTCATTTTTGAGATTGCATCCAAGTACTGCATTTCGGACTCTTTTGTTGACCATGATGGCTACTCCATTTCTTCTGAGGGATTCCTGCCTGCAATAGTAGATATAATGATCATCTGAGTTAAATTCACCCATTCCAGTCCATTTTAGTTAGCTGATTCTTAGAATGTCGATGTTCACCCTTGCCATCTCCTGTTTGACCACTTCCAATTTGCCTTGATTCATAGACCTGACATTCCAGGTTCCTATACAGTGTTGCTCTTTACAGCATCGAGTCTTGCTTCTATCACCAGTCCACACATCCACAACTGGGTATTGTTTTTGCTTTGGCTCCACCCCTTCATTCTTTCTGGAGTTATTTCTCCTCTGATCTCCAGCAGCATATTGGGCACCTAATGACCTGGGAAATTCCTCTTTTGGTATCCTATCATTTTGCCTTTTCATACTGTTCATGGGGTTCTCAAGGCAAGAATACTGAAGTGGTTTGCCATTCCCTTCTCCAGTGGACCAGGTTCTGTAAGCCCTCTCCACCATGACCCGCCCATCTTGGTTTGCCCCGCAGGCATGGCTTGGTTTCATTGAGTTAGACAAGGCTGTGATGCTAGTGTGATTAAATTGACTAGTTTTCTGTGAGTGTGGTTTCAGTGTGTCTGCCCTCTTATGTCCTCTTGCAACACCTACCATCTTACTTGGGTTTCTCTTACCTTGGGCATGGGATATCTCTTCACGGCTGCTCCAGCAAACCACAGCCACTGCTCCTTACCTTGGAAGAGTGGTATCTCCTCACCACCGCCATTCCTGACCTTCAACATGGGACAGCTCCTCTAGGCCCTCCTGTGCCTGCGCAACCACCACTCCTCGGGTTGCTCCTCCTGGCCGCTGGCCCTGGCCTCAGGTGTGAGGTAGCTCCTCCCAGCTGCTGCCCCTGGCCTCGGGCTCAGGGATACCAGGATACCAGCGGACCCACCAATTCTGAGCAGTGACAAGGTGTCTGACTTTGTGTCCTATATCCTTATGTCAGGAGCACCTACTGCTGAAGTCAGCCTGCAGGTCTAGTCCATAAATAAAGGGTGCCCTGTGAATCCAGGAGCCCATCCCGTTTTACCCATTGGTTTCATGTTGGACTGTTGCTGGGAACTTAAATGGGGTAGTGGTCAGGGTGTCACCATCTGGAGGAGGGTTGCGTTCTTGCTAATCTATACATCCTTCAAGGCAAGCCCAGAAATTCCTGCCTTGCTTTGCCAACTCAGAGTCAGCCATGATATCCGTGCTATTTAGGAAATCAAGTCCCCTCCTTACAGAAAATCTAATGGCAGGAATTTTAGGAAGCAGGTACATTTACTCCAGTCTTGAACTCCCTGAATCTACACGTGTTTCAAAGTGCTGCAGATACATTTCCCTTTGAGCATGTGTTCCTCTTCCCTTTGAGCATTTCTACCTCTAGAATACCTCTCAACCTCCTGTTCCACTGAGACCAATTATATATAAGAAGAGGTTGTGTGATGTGTTCACTAGAAGGAAGGTCATGTTTTGTCAGCAAATAATTCACTTTCTGAGGCTTTCACCTCTGAATTTTAAAAAGAGGCTTGCAAGATGCTTAAAGGTTATCTTTATGGAGTGGACCCCCATCTGACCAAAAAAACTTGTGCAACAGAATGCAGACCTCTGTTTTTATTGTTGTTTAGTAGCTAAGTCATGTCTGACTCTTTGTTACCATAGGGACTGTAGCCTTCCAGGTTCCTCTTTCTATGTAATTTCCCATGCGAGAATACTGGAATGGGTTATCATTCCCTTCTCCAGGGGATCCTAACCCAGGGGTCTAACCTCTGTCTCCTGCATTGGCAGGGAGATTTTTTTTTTTTTCCACTGTGCCATCTGGGAAGCCCAGATCTCTGTTTACTTTAGGTTTATTTAAGTTTACCAAAAAGCTCCAGTCCAGAGAGTTCTTATCCATTCATCCATTTATTAAATATTTGAAAATCTTATGAGGGCAATAGAATTTGAAGGTTTGTTGTTTGAATAATCAATAAAAGATGTTTGGGGCAGAAAGCAAGGGCTGCCATAACAGTATATCACATACTAGGTGGCTTAAACAACAGAAATATATTTTGGAAGCTGGAAGTCTGAGATCAAGGTTGTAAATTGAACCACCTTGGCTTGTGAATGGAAGTTGTCTCCCTCTTCTTCATGTGGTCCTCCCTCTCTGCACTCATGAGTCTGGTCTCTCTCTCTCTCTCTGCATTGTAACCTCTTCTTGTAAGGACACCAGATCTATTGGATTAGAATCCACTCTAATGACTTCCTTTTAACTTAATTAGCTCTTTAAAGGCTCCAAATACAATCACATTCTGAGGTCCTAAGGGTTAGGGTTTCAACATATGGATTTTGGGCAGACATAATGCAGCCTATAACAGCACCCCAATTTGGATGAGGCTGTAGGAAGAGGACTACAGAACAAAGGCAATAGGACAGTAGGGCTTTTTTTTTTTTTTTTAACACACACACACACACAGAGGATGAGCTATAGATGGGAATTATGAAGTTCATGCACACATGCTTGTAAATCTACCCAAAACCACCGTCATGCTGACCTCAAGTCATGCACATGCCCTCCCATCCTCTTTGACAACCTCTTACCAGCCTCCTGTGCGCCCACCCCCCAGCCCTCCTCTGTGGAAGTGCCTGGCACACTGCCTCAGACAGTGCTTCAAAACAGCCTCCAGGAGAGAACTCCCAAGGGCAGGAGACAGAGAGTAAATGAAAGTGGCCTGCTCCCCTCCTGTGGCATGGCTCCAAGTGTCTCTCTGGAGTAGATAAGCTGTCCTAATCACCGCAGCCCTTTAGAACTAAGACCAGAGAGAAGTAAGAAGAAATTACTCTAATTTTGTAGGATGCAAAATCAAATTCCCCTCCTTAAGTGAGGTTATTCTCATTAAGGCAATAAATGTCTTAAAGCATTCAACACTCTATAAACTTAATTCCTTGAAAGTATCCCTCCCACCAAGAAAGGAAAGGAAATCTTATAGAAAGACACCCAGTAGAGAGAGAGGCGAGTATATTTTCAAAATGAGAAGCAAGTGATTTAAGAAAATCATATGAGGAGAAGAAAGGTAATAAAAGGAAATAAAATAGTAACACAGTTCAAAAATTTTCCATTTANGACACCCAGTAGAGAGAGAGGCGAGTATATTTTCAAAATGAGAAGCAAGTGATTTAAGAAAATCATATGAGGAGAAGAAAGGTAATAAAAGGAAATAAAATAGTAACACAGTTCAAAAATTTTCCATTTACTTCTAACATTTACTCTTGGAGGACTTTAGTGATTCACACCATTTGTTTGGACATTCAGGTAACTAATCTTTATTATTAATATAAGTGTATTCATTTGACCTAAGTTTGATTTTACCTTTCTGATAAGAGGGTTTGCTGTTTATATATTCTAATCATTATCTTCCGTAGAGATGGCAGTTGTGGCTTCTTTAAAGTACTTATTTTGTGAATAGATAGGGTTGCCACAACAACAAAAAAAGAAAGAAACCCAGTAGATACTCAGTATTTTGAGATTGAATTCACTGACATTCAGCATAAAAAATTCAAGCTTTCCAGAATATTGCATCATCCCCACTTAATTTTATGAGAGCAAGGTTTTTGTTTTCTTTGTTATATCTAAACTGATCTTAGGAATTTGGTGTGGAGTAGAGAGCTTCTCCTCACTCAACCTTCTGGTTTTACAGACCATTGCCAAAACTCTCAAGATAGTGTGTGAAGTGTTATCATCGGAGCATGACAGTGGCCCTCCCCGGATCCCTTTCAGCACCTTCCAGTTTCTCTACACGTATATCGCTGAAGTGGATGGGGAGATCTCAGCATCACACGTCAGTCGAATGCTGAACTACATTGAACAGGAAGTGTAAGCAAACATTTAGCAATTGGAGGGGAAAGAGTATATGGAAAACAAATCCAGCAGACCAAGGCATAGTGAGGTTACTGTATTATGCAGCTCTGGGAACAGAGGAATGTTGTGAAGAACAGTAAATAGGGATCAGAAAGAGAAGGGGGGCAATGGAAGAGAGAGAATGGTATAGGACAGTGACTCTTAGAGTGCCACCCAGACCAGCAGCAGCAACACCTGGGAACGTGTTAGAAATGCAATTTTTCACGCTGTACCCTAAACCTATCAAATCAGAAACTCTGGGGGTGAGACCAGGCAGCTGTGCTTCAGCAAGCCCTCCAAGTGCCTCTGGCTCACATTCAGGTTTGACCAGTGGTGGAGGCGGGGTGGAGGAGGAACAGACAGACAAGAGGTCAGAGAAAGAGAGGGTGATGAGGGCAGGAGCCACAGCAGAATTAAGTTGGAAGGTGACAGTTATTCATATATTGTCTTTCTTAAGATTACATGTTAAATAAACTAACACCCCATTTTTTTTTCCCCAAACAGTATTGGTCCTGATGGTTTAATCAAGGTGAATGACTTTACCCAAAACCCCAGGGTTCGGCTGGAATAAAAGCACACTTTTGGCAATTTTAAAGGAAGATACAGAGATGATTGTGCTCCAGAAGGACTGAACCCCATATACTATCCAAAGTCAATTTTCTTGTGTAACTGGTACACACTAATAAACAATTAGCCAAACATATGAAATCAGAAATGTGTAGAATTAAGACGTAAAGTTGTTGAGACATAATACCTCGATTAACTGAAGATTAGTATTCTTCCCATATGGACACTGTGTAAAGTGACTGATGAAGCATGGATAGAAAATACATCTCGAGTGAAAGCCAGGCTGTCAGATTTTCAGAGGTGGAATGTTATCCAGACACAGTTTTGATGTTTTGTGACT
The DNA here is from genome assembly GCA_006410875.1 of Neotragus pygmaeus. Classification (NCBI taxonomy): domain Eukaryota; kingdom Metazoa; phylum Chordata; class Mammalia; order Artiodactyla; family Bovidae; genus Neotragus; species Neotragus pygmaeus. The sequence goes on along the minus strand of SJYV01005163.1, from coordinate 52,041 downwards.
GTTAGGCATAATTTACATGAGCATCATTTACATAATCAACCCACATTTTTACCAGTTTGTTTCTCCATTTGTTGTTTTGATGCTAGTTCATTCATTCATTCAATCAGTCACCAATGTTTATTGAGGCTAGCTGTATGCCAGGGACAAGACTGCCAGGTAAAATACAGAACATGCAGTTGGACAAACTATATATATATATATATATATATATATATATATATATATATATTTTAGTAATTTCTGTTTTATTCTTTTGCTACACCTGGCAACCCTGGCCAGGAACTATGCTGGCTTCTGGGCATATACAAATAAATCATACATGAATTCTGCCTTCAAGGAGCTCACAGTCTAATGTGAAGATAAAACATGAACTTAAAACCACTTTAATGTAAGCACCCTGCTGCTGCTACTACTGCTAAGTCGCTTCAGTTGTATCTGACCCTGTGCAACCCCTTCAGGCTTCTCCGTCCCTGTGATTCTCCAGGCAAGAATGCTGAAGTGGGTTGCCATTTCCTTCTCCAATGCATGAAAATGAAAAGTGAAAGTGAAGTCGCTCAGTGGTGGCCGACTCTTAGCGACCCCGTGGACTGCAGCCTGCCAGGCACCTCCATCCATGGGATTTTCCAGGCAAGAGTACTGGAGTGGGTGCCATCGCCTTCTCTGTAAGTGCCCTGCTGCTGCTGCTACTGCTAAGTCACTTCAGTCGTGTCTGACTCTGTGCGACCCCATAGACGGCAGCCCACCAGGCTCCCCCGTCCCTGGGATTCTACAGGCAAGAACACTGCAGTGGGTTACCACTTCCTTCTCCAATGCGTGTAAGTGAAAAATGAAAGTGAAGTCGCTCAGTTGTGGCCAACTCTTAGCAATCCCGTGGACTGCAGCCTGCCAGGCTCCTCTGTCCATGGGATTTTCCAGGAAGAGTACTGGAGTGGGGTGCCATTGCCTTCTCTGTAAGCATCCTAAGAGGCATTAAAAAGCATTTCAGAGATAATTATTGAAGTTTCCACATTAAGGTGCTGACACCATATCCAGATATAATGAGACCCTCTTAGGAAAATCTCCCTGCATGAGCTTAAGACCTTCTGACAAGGTTACCAGATTTTTCTTTCTCCCAGGAAGCCACAAGTTTAACAGGCTGTGTGGTTACTGTTCTTAAGGTCAGGTGTGCCCAGGTTGCCTTTCTATCTATAATACTATCCCCTCTTGAAAGTTGTTTTTGTATAAAAACCATGTTGCCTTTTTCATAATACATGCACCTCTCTATACTGAATTGGGGAAATTTTTGTTCATTAGTATCTAAATAAGTAAAAGAAGACTGTGATCGGATGTCACCACAAGCCCTAGAGTGAAACAATAAAAAGGGCTGAAACGCATTCTACCCCTGTGGTCATCTGGCCAAACCTGCAGGGGTTAGGGAACAACTAATTCTCCCTGCTGTTTGCCATCAGCCAGAGTGACCCATCAGTCATATCCACTCTGGAGCCTTCGGTTGTTTGAAAGGCTGAAGCACTGCAGGTGAAACCCTGCACTGTAATTAATCAGGTTTGCTGCTGCTGCTGCTGCTAAGTCGCTTCAGTCATGTCTGACTCTGTGCAATCCCATAGACAGCAGCCCACTAGGCTCCTCTGTCTCCACGCAAGAACACTGGAGTGGGTTGCCATTTCCTTCTCCAACGCATGTAAGTGAAAAGTGAAAGTGAAGTCGCTCAGTCGTGCCTGACTCTTAGCGACCTCGTGGACTGCAGCCTACCAGGCTCCTCCGTCCATGGGATTTTCCAGGCAAGAGTACTGGAGTGGGGTGCTGTTGCCTTCAGTGACTATTTTTTTGGGCTTCAAAATCACTCCAGATGGTGATTGCAGCCATGAAATTAAAAGACATATACTCCTTGGAAGGAAAGTTATGACCAACCTAGATTGCATATTAAAAAGCAGAGACATTACTTTGCCAGCGAAGGTCTGTCTAGTTAAGGCTATGGTTTTTCCAGTGGTCATGTATGGATGTGAGAGTTGGACTGTGAAGAAAGTTGAGTGCCGAAGAATTGATGCTTTTGAACTGTGGTGTTGGAGAAGACTCTTGAGAGTCCCTTGGACTACAAGGAGATCCAACCAGTCCATCCTAAAGGAGATCAGTCCTGGGTGTTCTTTGAAAGGACTGATGCTAAAGCTCAAACTCCAGTACTTCAGCCACCTCATGCAAAGAGTTGATTCATTGGAAAAGACCCTGATGCTGGGAGGGATTGGGGGCAGGAGGAGAANAGAAAGTTGAGTGCCGAAGAATTGATGCTTTTGAACTGTGGTGTTGGAGAAGACTCTTGAGAGTCCCTTGGACTACAAGGAGATCCAACCAGTCCATCCTAAAGGAGATCAGTCCTGGGTGTTCTTTGAAAGGACTGATGCTAAAGCTCAAACTCCAGTACTTCAGCCACCTCATGCAAAGAGTTGATTCATTGGAAAAGACCCTGATGCTGGGAGGGATTGGGGGCAGGAGGAGAAGGGGATGACAGAGGATGAGATGGCCAAATGGCATCACCAACTGGATGGACATGAGTTTGGGTAAACTCCGGGAGTTGGTGATGGACAGGGAGGCCCGGCATGCTACGATTCATGGGGTCGCAAAGAGTCGGACACGACTGAGCAACTGAACTGAACTGACTAAGAGAGGGACTGACATCTTTTAACCTGCCTCAGTCTCTCTATTTCTCTTTCACTGTGACCAAAGAATTTTCAATATGATCTTGCCTGGCAGTGAGGAGTGAAGGGGAGCTGAGGGAACAGCCCCAGTTTGAAAGACCCTAAGACAACAAGTTCATAGAATAATAAAAGTTAAAATATCTTTTGTACATTTGAGAAACAGATTGAAATTAGAAATTAAACCTCAGTAGTCCTGAGCATAATCCCTGAAGAGTGAGGCTAATGAAACCTCAGCCATCAAAGTGAATCCTGAACACAGACATGAAATCATCGGTAGTACTGTAGCCGTCAGTTGAGACTCAGCACAACTGGCAATACCAGTGGGGCAGAGTCCATTGCTCGTCTTCCAAGCCACCACTTAGTGTCTGCCATTTTCCTCCTCTCCTGCTCCCAGAAGTGATGCTTCCTCTAGATATTGATATTACTAAACCATAGACATTCATCAGGGACACAGCACATCTGCACAGCACATCTCATCTACAGCACGTCTCCCGAATTAACCTACTGCAGCAGTCACTCCGATGGTGAAAAACAGCCTTTCCGTCTACCTGTGCTATACTGTGTTAATAATAGTATGAATAATACATTAATGATAACAGCCAGATTTATTAAGCACTTCCTGTGTGCAAATCACTGTGCACAACACTTTACAGACATTCTCAATTTTTTCTTTATGACCTGACCTTACAGAGTCAGGGCTACTATCCCCATTTTATAGATGAAAAACCGGTCTTAGGGAAATTAAGTTATTCCTTGTCACTGGTAAGAAGGAATTTGAGTTCAGGTCTGTTTGGTTCCACACTTGTGCTGCCCTGCATGCACAGTGACTATCTTAGTTTTCCCCCAGAAACAGCCTGTGAGACAAGAATTTAAATGTATGTCGTTTGTTTGGGAGGCAATCCCAGGAATAGTGGAAGGGGAGTAGAGACCATAAGACTGTGAAAGGAAGAAAGCCAATAGAGATATGCTTTCAAGCCAGTTATCCCTGGAGGACTCTGGAGGCAGTGTAGATCATGCCTCACGGTTACCCAACCTGAGGGCAGAGGAAACTCTCCAACCAGCCTCAGCTAGAAGGCATTCACTTTCTGGCATTAACAGCTTGACCAGCTAATGGTCTGAGCTTGCTCCTTTTACTCCAGAAAAATAAAAAGCTCTTATGTAGGAAGTTACAGAGGTACACAAGAAGCAACCTTTGAAAGCATACAGATGAGGTACCACCAGCCTCTGCACAAGGCCTTACAGAGACTTTAACGATTTTTAGCATTTTGATCACTGTTGTTTCTCTTGTAGTGTGAGGGCCAATCCTAGGGGCTGCAGGCAATGAGTGACTGACACTGTGCTGCTGTAAAATCACAACCTTGACCTTCAAACTGACACATTGTCCCAGACCAACTACTTTGTGTAACTTCCCTAGTTGAGATCATTCCAGAGGGGCCCACTTGGTCATTGCTGCCAAGAGACACTTTTCAGACCCATCCCACTGCCCTTCCTATCGTGACCAGAAATATCTGAATCCTAGCATGACCTCAGTTAAGCTGTCTAATTGAGACCCTTGTAACATATGGTTTGTATGTCTCCTTTAAAAAGAACAACATTCAGGAAGCAATAAAACCAGGATTTTTTAGAACAAAAAAAGTGGGCTCTCTCATCCTAAATTAAGCTATTTTGATTAAAGTGAAGACTGCAGATATATTTAAAGCTTCAGTAGTAAATGCAAAGATTATGGCTCAGTTCCACTTTCTCTATGCTCCATGCTCCCTCTCTCCTGGATGCTGTTCAATAAGGCACCTCTCTAGCCCCAGTTAACCAAAAACTTCCAAGATCCCCAGGGCCCCGAAATAGAAGCTGCTGGACACTCAAGTGTGGAAAGCTGAGTTTGAATCATGTAAGAATGGGATTCTTAACCTGACATTTTTGGAGAGGCTCCTGAATGCCTCTGATAATGTTGTGTAAGAATGTTTCATAAATGTGCACATTTGCATTTTTCTGAGGAAAAATTTAAAAGCTTCTAGCAAATTCTCAAAATTGTATAGAATCTCAAAAAGTTAAGAACCCCTGTGTTAGAAATAATTACAGAAGTCATCAAATGACTTGAGGAAAAGCAATAGAGCAGTCTCAGATCTTTCCAAGCAGAACCGAGCTCATGTTTCTAAGCTTTAAATTATTATTCAGTTCACAGCCGATTCTTGTTTCCCAGCTACAAATCTTAACTGTGTTTTTAGTTTAGATTTTCATATACTTTGCAACTTTGATGGTTTCCTATAAACTGAAACATGGTTAAACATGAACAAATACTTTCACACTTCAGAGGTGAGCCAACTGGAAAAAGTCATTGGTCCAAGGTACTAAATTACAAAATACGGCCTAGACCAAGCTGAGTCATTAACCATGATACTACAGGGACCTAAACTTCCATATTAGGCTCAAAGGACTGAGTCCTGAATAATTTTGAGTCTTGGGCTTCCCTGGTGGTCCAGTGGTTAAGACTCTGCCTGAAGATTCCAGGCTTCCCTTGTGACTCAGCTGGTAAAGAATCTGCCAGCAATGTGGGAGACCTGGGTTTGATCCCTGGGTTGGGAAGATCTCCTGGAGAAGGAAAAGGCTACCTACTTCAGTATTCTGGCCTGGAGAATTCCATGGACTGTATAGTCCATGGGGTCAGTAAGAGTCGGGCACGACTGAGCAATGTTCACTTTCCCTGGGAAGATTCCACATGCTTTGGAGTAAGTCAGTCCTGGGTTACAACTACTGAAGCCCTTCTACCTAGAGCCTAGAGCCTGGGCTCCACAAGAGAAGCCACCACAACGAGAAGTCTGTGCACTCCAACTAGAGTAGCTTCTAGAGAAAGCCCACATGCAGCAATGAAGACCCAGAACAGCCAAACGTAAAAATAAATGAAAAAAAGAAAAAAATCCCGAGTTTCAGAACATGCAAATCGCTGTCAGCCCCAATGCAACAAAGGAATCCAAACATTGGTTGGTTCACGTGTTTACTTAACCGTTAAAAAATTCCTACTATGGACACCCCTGGTGGTCCAGTGGCTAAGCATCTGCCTGCCAGTGCAGGGGACTTGGGTTCAATCCCTGGTCTCAGATTCCACATGCCATGGGCAACTAAGCTTGTGCACCACAACTACTAAAGCCTGTGTGCCCTAGAGCCTGTACATCGCAATTAGAGAAAGCCTGAGCACAGCGCAGACCCAGTGCAGCCATAAATGAATAAATAAAATTCCCACTCTGCACAAGACATGTGCTAGGGATGCTACACTGAATAAGATACGGTTCTTGATTTCGGAGGAATGAAATTCTACTTGAGAAGACATCAAGTAACTAATCATGTAAAATAGCTCAGTTGGTAAAGAATGCGCCTGCAGTGCAGGAGACCTGGGTTCAATCCCTGGGTTGGGAAGATTCTCTGGAGAAGGGAAAGGCTACCCGCTCCAGTATTCTGGCCTGGAGAATTCCATGAACTACCACGGGGTTCCAAAGAGTCAGACACGACTGAGTGACTTTCACTTTCAGGTGAAAAGTGGTGTTATAACAGCAAAGTACAGGGCACACTAATTAGGCTGCAGGAGTGGAGCAGAAGGAAAGACTTTCTTGAGAAACTAACCGGAGAGAGAATTCAGACGACCATGGCTTCAGTTACCGCAGATGATTGAGAAAAGGTTTCTGTAGCCTATACCTCTCTGCCAAGCTCCAGATTCAAATATCCAGTAGCCTACTTGATATTATTTCTTGTATGAACTCCCAATCTACATGTCCCCAAATGAGTTCTTAGTTTGTATTTTTTCATAATAAAATGTTAGGGGAAAATGAGTTCATAAACTTAGCTCCAAAATATGGATCTCTCCCACCACTCATCCAGATACAAACCCTAGAAACCAGGTCAGTGTAATAAACCTCCCCTTTACCTTACTTCCCAAATTTATCACTGAGTCCTGTTCATTTGCTTCCTACGCTCCTCTTGCATCTGTCCTCTTCATCTCCTGTCACACCTCCCTCTGTCCTAGCTAGAAATGTATTTCCTCTGAACATTACGGTGGCTTTCTTTAAGTCTGATCATGGTAGGAGACAGAAAACATTCTGAACTAAGATTTCAATGATAATTAAAAAGCTGTACAGAGTTGTGGGTGAGGAAACCAACGAGGAGTGTTGAGACGCCTAGACACTCCCAAACACTATTAAAGAGAGGGAAATGTTTTCTCGCAGCCTGCAGAGAGCTGGAGCCCAGTGGCTGCTCTGAGTTGTAGTCTCAGAGAGCCAAGGCATCAGCCGGAATGTGCCAGGAGGGGAGGCCTATTCCAGTCTCTCTCCTATTTTCCTCCTATTTTCTGCCAGGTGATGCCTACTGATTAAACAAAACCTAAAGTGGAAACCCAATTCTGAGTGATGCTATCCTTAAGAGTGAGTCTCCATGGCATGGAGAAGGGCAGAGAATGGACAGGCAGAAAACGGGGAGATCTATCTATACTAATGATTTCCTTTTCTAAAAACATCCTTTATACTAGGGGCTGGCACTCGTGCTGTAAAGGATAAGGTTGTAAATATTTTAGGCTTTGCAGGCTATAGAGTCTATATTGCAATTAGACTATATTGTCAATTTTGCAGCTGTAAGACAGAAGCAACCTTAAATAATACGTAAACAATGAGTGTGACAGTGTCCCAACAACATTTTATTTATGACACTGAAGTATAATTTTCCTATAATTTCACGTCATGAAATATTATTCTTTTGATTTTTAAAAAGCAATTTAAAATGTAAAAACTGCTGACAACTGTACAAAAAAAGGTGGCAGATTGGATGTGGCCAGGGGCTATGGATTGTGGATTCTTGCTCTATGCTGCAGTCAGTAATATTTGTTAAACACCATTCATTTCACTCCATTTTACACTTTTACACATTCCTATTGTCCTTAAACAAAGGTCTGTCTAGTCAAGGCTATTATTTTTCCAGTGGTCATGTATGGATGTGAGAGTTGGACTGTGAAGAAGGCTGAGCACCAAAGAATTGATGGTTTTGAACTGTGGTGTTGAAGAAAACTCTTGAGAGTCCCTTGGACTGCAAGGAGATTCAACCAGTCCATTCTGANTCCCTGGGATTCTCCAGGCAAGAACACTGGAGTGGGTTGCCATTTCTTTCTCCAATGCATGAAAGTGAAAAGTGAAAGTGACGTCACTGAGTGGTGTCCAACTCTCAGCGCCCCCATGGACTGCAGCCCACCAGGCTCCTCCATCCGTGCGATTTTCCGAGAGTACTGGAGTCCCCTTATATGAGGTATTTAAAATAGCTAGACTCATAGAAACATTAAGTAGGGTGGTTGTTGCCAGGGGCTGGAAGGAGAGAAATGGAGAGATGCTATTCAGTGGGCATAAAGTTTTAGTTATGTACAATGAATAAGCTCTGTTAGATATATGAGATAGATCTAAGAGATCTGCTGTAAACATGTGGAAGTGAAGTGAAAGTGAAGTCACTCAGTCATGTCTGGCTCTTCAACCCCATGGTGTGTAACCTGCCACGCTCCTCCATCCATGGGATTTTCTAGGCAAGGATACTGGAGTGGGTTGCCATTTCCTTCTCCAGGCGATCTCCATCCAGGAATGGAACCCAGGTCTCCCACACTGAAGGCAGACTGTTTACCATCTGAGCCATCAGGAAATCCCATAAACATTATACTACAGTTAACAATTGATGTACACTTAAAATTTGTTGAGGGTAGATTTCATGATACTGCAAAGGGGAGGAAAAACGGAGTGGGGGCGGGGGACCTAGAGATCTTTACTGTAAGGAGTGGCTCAAAATAATGGTGACATGTTGAAATGATACAGGGGCTGGTTTGAAAAGACTCCTATTGGCAGAATCTGGGACAGTTTGAGCATTAATATAATCATCAGAATCCATTAAATAGGAATCAATGAGTCCATACTAGCAAAGAAGTACTTCAACGAAGTGCTTCACTAAGGTTGAATGCCAACTAATAAGTCTAGAATGAATGATGTAAGTTAGAAAAATCACTATTTGACAAATGATTAAAGCAAGAATCCTCACTGCTACTGGATGAAAGTTTGATGAATAGGATGTCTGCATAATCTTCAAGTATCTCCCCAGAAAACGCTTAATATTTACAAAGGTAAAAATAGTAACCTGGTGAAAAATCTGGCAGGCACCACCTTAAATAATCAAACTTTACATCCCTAGTAATGGGACAGACGTAACATATGCCTGCTCATATGGTATTGAGATAAATACAACATCCCTTTTATGGTGTTCCTGCCAAAAAAATCACAACCTGAATCTAATCTAGGGGAAGCAGACAAGTCTATATGTTTTCCAGAGGGACATTCTACCAAAGTAACTGCTCATATTCTTTGAATATGTCAAGGCTGTAAAAGACAATGAATGACACCTCTAGGAACTGTTCCCGAGTAAAGGAGACTAAAGAGATATGACAGCTTAAAATGCTTCGTATGATCCTGGATTTATGGGGATAAGGGCCATAATTTTTTTTTTTAATGTAAAGGACAGTATTTTTATAATTGGCAAAATGTGAATAAGATCTGTAGATTAGATTGTAGTATGGTTTCACTGTTAATTTCCTGATTTTGATAATTTGGTTTTATGAGAGAGTGGCCTTGTCCTTAGTAAATATTTAGGAGTAAATGTTTAAATATAAAGGAGTATCATGTCTGTAACATAATCTGAAATGGTTCAGACAAAAAGGAATACTATACATTTTTGAAAGGGAGAACAGGCAGATGTAGTAAAATGTCAGCAGTTGTGGAATCTTGGTAGCATTATACTGTTTTTTGTACTATTATTTCAAAATAAAGAATACAAAATAAATTTGAAGGGAATCTGCCAGTATCACACCGTTGCAGGGTGCTTTATTCTGGTTAATTTTCTTTACCTGATTTTGTAATATGACCTAATGTGTGTGTGTGTGTGTATGTTTCGGTGAAATGCTGTATAAAATCTTTCAATTATGCCATTATGCCATACATTTATCTCGACAGTATACTTTTTTAATTCTGAAAGATGATTATTGTGGTGGTTGTTTTTAGACTTAGCATGATGGTTTGGCTTTTTATTGTGGTCCTGGACAGGACACCAACATAGATACTGTGAAAGGAAAGCCCCTTAGGGGGTCGTGCAGGGTCTACTAGAGTTGTGTTACATGGCATCTTATTTCCGCCAATGTTGGTTCTCGCTGCTGCTTTTTGACTCCCTCATATTCTAAGTTATCTTAAGGAGAAGCAAAACTTTATAATTCCAGAAAGTTTAATAGTAATTGCCTAAAGGAATCTTGAGATGAAATATGTAAACATGTCAAGAAAAATCCTAAGTGTAACTGTCAACAGTGACTACACCTAAAGAGTAAAATGAGGGAGTGAGTAGGAAATTTAACCATGTCTTTTAAAAATTATATTTTGAATAGACACTATATTTAAATAATGTAAAGTTATTAAGATATAAAAAGGTATACCATGGAAAGTCTCCCTTGTTCTGTCCCCCAGATTCTCAGTTTCCCTCCCCAGAGGCAAGCACAGATAACTTGGTTCTTGTGTAACTCCCAACATATTGGATGCGTGTAGAACCAAATGAGTAGAGTTTTCACGTGCTGGTCTTGTCAGGCATTCTAAAGAATGTGGGAAAATAGAATCAGAGTTATGAACTCTGCCCTATATCTTAAGTTAACATGTATTTTGAAGACCTAGGGGAAGTAAAATATTTTGAGGGATTGAGTACAGTCCAAACTTACTATAGTAGATACTTCTGGATAAAGTAAAATTTCAACTTCAATCTTCAACTTACATAGACTTACGGAACAAATGTATGTGTTGCTTGCTTGACATTTTATATATAGAAAAATAAATTTATGAGTTCAGTTGTAATAGTGGATTTTATTAAAATTAATAACATGGTACATATATAAAATGGAGTATTATTCAGCCTTAACAAGAAGGAAATTTTGCACATGCTGCAACATGGATATTATAAAGATAGTGCGCTAATAAGCAAAGTAAGCTAGTCACAGAAGGACAAATACTATCTGGTTCCATTTATATGAGATTCCTAGAACAGTGAGACCAAAAGTAGAAGGGTGGTTACACCAGTTACTTAGGAGAGGAGAGAATTAGAGATTAATGATTAATGGATACAGAATTTCAGTTTGGGAAGATGGCAAAGTTCTGGAGATGGGTTGCGCAATTGTGAATGTGTTTAATGTCACAGAGCTGTATACTTTAAAATGGTTTATTTTATGTTTTGTATGTTTTACCAAATGAAACAAAAGGAAACAATAACATTTTAGGTTTTGTCCAAACAGTATACTGAGAATATGATAGAAAAATATTTGTATATCTCCTATAATATAATGCATTATGTCATAGGTAATACCTTCAGGAAAGCACACTGGACCTGCTAAATTAACAAATGGAAAGAAAGGGTAAGTGCTTAAGAAAGTGTCCAACTTCAGGAATTCTCAAGAGATTTTCAAGTTTATGGGATGGACTAAATTTTTCCTACCTCAGAGGACTAAGTGAGGGTCTCTACTTTCACAAAACTCTAGGGAGAAACCTTTCATATCTCTACCCATGTTGATCATTTTAGTCTTTACAACCTTCATAAAGTCCTGCATAAATCCATCTTTTACATGGTTGGCAAACTTTCTTATCCAAACTTTGGTGGAAAGAAAGTGTCTTTTTAGAATGTATTTTGGGAAAATATTATATTATTTGTAATTATATTTGTATTATATATAAATGTATTAACAAACTTGTTTTCTAGGACCAATTTGAGAAAGATACCCCATTTTAATACAGATTCTGGCTATCCCATTCACTCTGATTCAGAAAGTCAGGTAAGAGTAAACTGAATAGATACAGTGTATACTGTTTAATTAGTTTTCAGGTAAAAGCTAAGAAGTGGAAATAAAAATTCAAAGATGAAGTATTAATTGTCCTGACAAAGAATGATGACTTTTTGCTTTAACACATGTCTTCCACCAATAATAAATTGCTTCTAAATAGGAAGTTTTAAAATTACAGAATTTTTTTCCCTGCATTAAAATTTTATGTACACATTTCTATGTGACTTTCTCCTTACAGACTGACACTGTACAGGGGCTTGATGGCTGTGCATCTTTGCTGCGGGACATTTTGAGAAATGAAGATTCAGGTTTTTTTTTTAAATGCTTCTTTGCTGATCACGTTTTCTCAATTAAATAGTTCTCTTAATGCTAATGAATTTTTGTTTTAATCATTAATAGGTTCAGAAATAACATACTCAGAAAATAGATATAACCCCAGACCTGTAGAAACCAAAAGATCCAGATCCAAAAAGAAAGGACGTGAAAAACATACTGTGCCTCCTGTAGTCCGGAAGGAAATTTGTAAGTATTTTTTCTCTTATTTATTTAAATATGATAATTATGGGAGTTTTGATAGATTACTGGGGTTATGCAGTTGGGCTTGCATTTTAATAATATTGGTTATACAGGTGTGTGTGTGCGCTTGTGATTTTTTTTTTTCTCTATTCAGGTTGTAATTGCTGAGTACTTTGCCAAGAAGAAAAGTAGAAAAGAAAAATGGTTAGGTTTTGTAGGAGAATAGGTTCAAACTCAGAATGATATTCACAGATTGGTTGGGTTTCATATGTATATTTATTGTTTTAAAAATACTATATGTGTATACATATATTCTAAGTAGGATCCATAGCTCAATTTTTCAGCTGCACAGTTAGAAGATATGGTAATAGGAAGGTAAAATTCCAACTTGGGTTGTTATGTAAGGAAAAAGAGTCTGCCACTGATTGACAGTGACTGTAGCCAAGGATGGTTTACACTGTCACAATTAACTTGCTGACTGAAGTGGAATGATTCAGTAAGCAGTTTAGAATAAGCAAGTTTTGATTATGTTGTTCCACAGAGGCCTATGGAACATGGTAGCCCAAAATAGAGATGAAAAAGTCCATAATGGGATTTCAGAGCATCAAGAATGGAACCAGCTAGTTCACAGTTCAGGTGGGCCAAAAATGTTAGTACAGCAGAGTACAGTAAGATTTAGCTTAGGTAAGGGGTTTGAGTCATGTACAGCACTAGTGCTGGGTATTAGAGATCAGAATTCAGGCAAAGAGGCTGAAATTCAGATGGTCTTGAGTCAGAACCAAGGCTGAGAAAACGGGTTTCTATCTTGGAGGCCAGTTGTGTTTAGCCTTGTATTGTCTTGACCTGTGCCACTTAAGATGGCAGTCTCAAGCCACATGTGACTGTGGAGCATTCCAAGTGTGGCTAGTACAAATAAGGAACTCAATTATAAGTGTTATTTAATTTTAATTAATTTAAATTTGAAAGCTGGTACTTGACCTAGTTATTAGAAAACTTCTAAAGTATGTTTGAAATAACTTGGTAAATGAATCTACTTTTTTCAACTGTAAATTTTATTATATCTAAATACAGATCAAGGATTTCTGACGAAAATTTACCATCCGGATTGAGATGTGCTTTATTATAAAAATACATAGTATGCTTAGAATATTTAGTGCAAAAAATAAAATATCTCAGTGATTAATGTTAATCACATATTGTAATGTTAATATTTTGGCTGTATTGATTTGAATAAAACATAGTAATTAATACTACCTATTTTAATTTTTTAAATGTAGTTTTTGGAAAATTTAAAAATTTAAAATTGCTTATATGATTTACATTATATTTCGGTGGAACAATATTGGTCTAATCCAGAGTGAGCATACTACAGCCAGTTTTGTTTTATTGTAATGTTTAGTTATTTTGTAAATCAAACTTTATCAGAGCACAGTCATGCTAATTCATTTTCGTATATGTATTTTCTATGGTTACTTTTGTGTTATAGGAACAGAGTTGAGTAGTTGTGAAAGAGACCATCTGGCCTGTTTAAAGCATAATATGTTTATTCTCTAGCCTTTTAAGAAAAAGTGTGCTCACCCCTGGTCTAACTGTTAGAGTAGAGACCTATTTTGGAGGACCGATGGACAAAGAAAGGAGTGGTGGTACGCGGTCAGCGATGGTGCCATGGTAGCAACTTGGTGGATCCTAACTTAACTATTTGTTCAGAGTCCCCACAGAGTTTAGGTCTGTTGTTGTTCAGTCGATGAGTCATGCTGACTCTGTGACCCCATGGACTTCCAGACTTCCTGGTCCTTCCTTCACTATCTCCCAGAGTTTACTCAAACTCCTGTCCATTGAGTCAGTGATGCCATCCAACCATCTCATCCTCTGTCACCCTCTTCTCCTTCTGCCCTCAATCTTTTCCAGAATCACTATCTTTTCCAGTAAGTTGGCTCTTTGCATTAGGTGGCCAAAGTATTGGAGCTTCAACATCAGCCCCTCCAATGAATGTTAAGGGTTGATTTCCTTTAGAATTGACTGGCAAGAAAGAATAGATGGCAACACCCAAATTAAGATAGGGGTTTTATTTATGAAGAAACTTATTACAAACTCATTAGGGTATAAGGAAACCACAAGGGATTCTGCTAGCCCAGTGCTGGCAGCATGCACAGAACTGTTAATATCCCTAGGTCAGGGACGAGGTGAGGAAGAGGTTACCGGGATTCAGCTAGAGATATTGTTCTGTAGAGTAGGCCATCTTGAGAGGAGCAGTGAGCTTTAAGGGACAAAGCCAGCCCAAGGTGGCCTCATAGAGACGAGTTTGAAATACCTTGAATGCATGCCTTTTCTTCTCTTTGATAATGCCACAGTTCCCATTGGATTGGACCCAACTGGAACCCTGTTGATGTATATCTAGTCAGGGATCTGATTTACATTCTTATAAGCTAATGGATTATCCTTACTGTGTCATGCGTGTTGACAGGAGACACAAGACTCTTGGGCCAGAGACAAAGGTGCTGTGCTCATAGCACGGCTAGCAGCATGCACATTAGCATATTTGTGTTGGTTCTGCCTCACTGCCAACTGCCAGTGGGATGATACAATGGGCCCACAGGGAAACTGCACACGCTGAAGGTTTAAGTTTCAGGTGAAGAACACTGAGCTTTGGTGGTAAGCAGTTAGAAAGCCTATACTTGACCAAGGGGAAAAACATCACCTTATCCCTCAGTGTTGCTCACTATAAACACAGCCCTGAGAAATGTCCCAGGTACAGAGCTTAGGTCAAAGCCTTACATTTTCTTTGGTAAACCCAGCAAGACATGTAGGAGCAGAAGAGACCCATAAAGCAATGTCTCTTAATAATGTAATCCTTACAGAGTAGCATCCCAGAGAGAGCAGAGCAGAGTGGAGATGGGTAGAAGGTGGGTTTGGTGAAGCAAATGAGAGAGATCTGGCATTCTTAGTCCCTAGCATTAAATTCTTATTTGGATTAGAGTCAGATCAGCAGTTCTGGCCTATTATCAGAATGTACTATTCTTATTGTCTTTTCCCCTACACTGTCATCATCAGAAGTTAGGACCTACTTCCCAAAGGACAATCTCCATTAGGTTTACAGTATAAGAATTGGTTCTCATTGACCAAGGTTTATTCTTTGGAAGCAGAAACCTCTTTCCCTTTGGTTAAATTACTTCATCTTTCTTTGATTTATCACTATAGCACTGTCTAGAAAGGATCTTTTTCTTTTTCTTTTTTTGTAGTTAACAGCTGTTAACCA
This sequence comes from Neotragus pygmaeus, assembly GCA_006410875.1. NCBI lineage: Eukaryota > Metazoa > Chordata > Mammalia > Artiodactyla > Bovidae > Neotragus > Neotragus pygmaeus. The sequence continues at coordinate 36,710 of SJYV01005163.1, read as the reverse complement.
GTACAAGGTTTTTGCTCTGTTAATCACAGTGCCTAAAATACACAAAAGCTGGGACTTCCCTGGTAGTCCAGTGGTTAAGACTCTACACTTCCAATGCAGAGGGCACAGTTTGATGCCTGGTCGGAGAACTAAGATCCCACATGCCACTGGATATGGCCAAAACATTTTTTTTAAAATAAATAAAAATGCCCTTTATCTAAAAAGCACAATTTCTGACAACTCACCAATTTAACATTTTTTTAAAAATAGGCAAAACTGCATTTCCTTCCTTTTTCATCTCTCCACAAGTGAGATAGTCATAATTAGAACTTTAGGAATTTATTATAGCATGTTAACTAGTATCTACATATCATTTTAACTTTAACATATGTTGTCTAGTCAAGGCAATGGTTTTTCCTGTGGTCATGTATGGATGTGAGAGTTGGACTGTGAAGAAGGCTGAGCGCCGAAGAATCGATGCTTTTGAACTGTGGTGTTGGAGAAGACTCTTGAGAGTCCCTTGGACTGCAAGGAGATCCAACCAGTCCATTCTGAAGCA
>SJYV01005163.1:11451-32841 GCA_006410875.1 Neotragus pygmaeus | reverse complement strand
CAACAGAGGTCTGTCTAGTCAAGGCTATGGTTTTTCCTGTGGTCGTGTATGGATGTGAGAGTTGGGCTGTGAAAAAGCTGAGCACCGAAGAATTGATGCTTTTGAAGTGTGGTGTTGGAGAAGACTCTTAAGAGTCCCTTGGACTGCAAGGAGATCCAACCAGTCCATCCCAAAGGAGATCAGTCCTGGGTGTTCATTGGAAGCCTGATGCTGAAGCTGAAACTCCAGTACTTTGGCCACCTCATGGGAAGAGTTGACTCATTGGAAAAGACTTTGATGCTGGGAGGGATTGGGAGCTGGAAGAGAAGGCGACAACAGAGGATGAGATGGCTGGATGGCATCACTGACTCGATGGACAGGAGTTTGAGTGAACTCCGGGAGTTGGTGATGGACAGGGAGGCCTGGCGTGCTGTGATTCATGGTGTGGCAAGAAGTCGGACATGACTGAGCGACTGAACTGAACTGAAACAGAGATTGTGAAAGCCATCTCTTGGAAAGAAACTGAATGAGTGCCAGTGCTTGGGACTTATGAGTATAAAATCTGAGAATTCCTGAAACCAGACAAATATTCTGAAGCCAAGGAAATCCAAGAGCAGAAGAGAGACCTAGGAATTAGGAGAAAAGGAAGAACAATGTGCTAGATGGCCGTGGGCTGCATGGGATCTCAGCTTTCATCATTTTAGATTTCAAAGTTAAAAGTATTTTAGGAGGATACTTTTCCTTTTTATTTATTGTAAATTGTATTTCCACTAAGGATTTCCTTGGTAGTCCAGTGGCTAATACTCTGCACTTCCAGTGCAGGGGGACCCAGGTTCTATCCCTGGTCAGGGAACTAGATCCCACATGCCACAACTGAAAAGATCTCACTTTCTAATGGCAGAAAGTAAAGAGGGGCTAAAGTGCCTCTTGATGAGAGTGAAAGAGGAGAGTGAAAAAGCTGGCTTGAAACTCAAAATTAAAAAAACTAAGGTCATGGTATCTGGTCCCATCATTTCATGGCAAATAGAAGGGGGAAATGTGGAAGTAGTAACAGATTTTTTTCTTGAGCTCCTAAATCACTGCAGACAATGACTGCAGCCATGAAATTAGAAGACACTTGCTTCTTGGAAGGAAAGCTATGACAAACTTAGACAGCCTATTAAAAAGCAGAGACATCACTTTGCTGACAAAGATCTGTATTGTCAAAGCTAGGCCTTTCCAGTCGTCATGTACAGATGTGAGAGTTGGACCATAAAGAAGGCTGAGTGCTGAAAAATGGATGCTTTTGTACTGTGGTGTTGGAGAAGACTCTTGAGAGTCCTTTGGACTGCAAGGAGATCAAACCAGTCAATCCTAAAGGAAATCAACCCTGAATATTCATTGAAAGGACTGACTTGAAGCTCCAAAAGTTTGGCCACCTGATATGAAGAGCTGACTCATTGAAAAGAGTCAGCTGATGCTGGAAAAGATTGAAGGGAAAAGGAGGAGGAGTCAGGAGAGGATGAGATGGCTAGATGACTCAATGGATATGAATTTGAGCAAACGAGGAGATAGGGGAGAACAGAGGAGTGAGGTGTACTGCAATTCAGGAGGTTGCAAATAGTTGGACACGACTTAGTGACTCAACAGCGTTTCCAGTTTTGTTTTTTTTTAACAGAAATTTTTATTAACCAGTTTGTTTTAGTTCATATATTCAGAGAGTGAAGAGTAACTTATTGCATGTCACCATAGAGGGGAAATGGTTAGAGATTTATTAGTGATATCAGTTGGGAAGATCTATGAATATAAAATATTTATTTGGCCCTCTTAAGACTTTGGAGCCATTTGGTAATGGCTGTAACATTTATTGAGCTCTTACTATGTGCTAGACACTGATAGTTTACACGTGCTATTTAATTTTCATAACAGTGTTACAAAACAGGTAATGCTCTTATTATCATCATTTTTTCTGATGAGGAAGAAGAGTCCAAGAGAGGTTAAATAATTTGCCAAAAGTTATTCAGCTAGTAATTGTTAGAGCTCATATGCAGGCCAGGGAAATGTGTTCACACCAACAGGTTATCACAAAGGAAAGAATAACTCAAGTCAAAATAGATGCATCCAGTATCTTCAACCATTTTCATAGTCAAATAATAATTTAGCAGTAGTTTTCTGTGTTTATTGGTTATAATATTTCATTTGCCTTTAACATTTTGCTTTTACTTGTAGGTTTTATGCTTTTAGCAGTGCTTTTATTTTCAATAAATTGTGTATGTATTTAGGGAACTCCATACCATTAAAATTTTTTTAACTTTTCACTTTTAAAGTAAGGATTAACTTTAATAAAGCAAGTGTACAAATGTCAATAAATATTTGCATATGTGTACATCCGTGTAGTTGACCACCCAGTTGAAAATAAAGAACGATTTCAGTACCCTACCAGGCTCCTATCCATCAGTATTCTCATTATTACCTGTCTCTTCTTCCTTGAATAAACACTTTTCTGACTTCTTTCTCGATTGGTTAGTTCTACTATGTTAGAACTTCATGTACACTGTGAAAATGCAGCTGTATACTGTGTAGTCTTGTGTCTGACTCTCACACAGCATATCTGTTAACTTCATTTAGGCAGTCAGAGTATATCAGTACTTTGTTCTTTTCCATTGCTATATAGTATTCCATCATATGGCTACACCACAATTCATCCATTTCTACTATTCATGACTGTTTGCGTTTTCAGTTTGGGGCTACTGCTAATAAAGCTGTTGTGAACATTCTTGTACACATTTTTTAGTAGACATAATACTCATTTCTGTCAGGTATATTCCCCCCAATACAATTGCTATATCATAAAATATATGTTTAGCTTTGGTAAGCTTTTGCCAAAAAGTATATGTTTTTCTAAGTTTGTTTTGTACTCTGATAATCTATGATCTAATAAGAATACTCTCATTTCTGTTAATAGTCTTAAAAAAAAATTGGAAAGGGAATCTGAAGACTAAGAAATAGATTTTGATAGTGATCTATGGAGTAGTCCTAGGTAGAAAACTGTTATTTTTCATGTATTAATTACTCTGTACATAGATTAATACAAAACTCTAGGAGAAAATAATGAGGTTTGAGATATAGCCCTGCCTAAAGAAGCTTATAGTTTAGTCAAACAGACAAGAGAGTGAAAGATAAGCAATATAGTACAGTATCCAAGTGATACATGATTTTTATAGACAATATGTACTGTGGCATGGTGAAGAGCAGTCACTAGACTGAAATGACTGGAGAAGGCTTCAGATGAACTTTGGTGAGTTAGGTAGAACTGAATTGAAAGGTATGGTTCATCATGAGTAATATTATAGGAAAGTGAGAGAAGCTTGTAGGTGTTTAAATTGGTCTGACTGGATTGAAAGATTTCTTAGTTGAGGGTGATGGAAAGATGATTGGAAAATTATGTTGTGGTTAGGCTTTTGAGACTTTAAATGTCAGGTTAAGGTCTTATTTGAAAGCTCAATGTGTAGATTAAATTCACTTTCTCACTCTAAAAGCTCTGATTTATTTATTATTGTTGTTGTTATTATCATCATTATCAACAAAGCATCGTATGTGTACAAGGTATCTACCTTTCTATTCCATTCTCCCTCTCAAGAGCATTCCATTTAGTTCAGTCACTCAGTCGTGTCTGACTCTTTAAGAACCCATGGACTGTAGCATGCCAGGCTTCCCTGTCTATTGCCAACTCCCAGAGCTTTCCTCAAACTCATGTGCATCTAGTCAGTGATGCCACCCAACCATCTCATCCTCTGTCGTCCCCTTCTCCTCCTGCCTTCAACTTTCCCAGCATCAAAAACTGACTTTTCCAATGAGTCAGTTCTTCCATTGAGTCAGTTCTTATCAGGTGGCCAAAGTATAGTTTCAGCTTCAGCATCAGTCCTTCCAGTGACTCCTTTCCCAACTCAAGTTCATTATGAGTAGCATTTAATAGAGATTTTAAAGACATAGTATAAGTTAATTTTGAGGAGAACCTGATTCATTGCCTCCTTTTAAAAAAAGAATTTGAGGTGATTTTCTTTAGGGGTGATCACACTCTGTAAAGTATGTGATGAATCGAGTTACTTCTGAGAGCCCTTTTTTCCTCTAATACCTTTGGTAAAAGTTTTTGAAAAGAACCATATTTCAGAAAATTTTTTCTCCTTTTTCCATATTAGTATCTTCAGATAATAAGAAGCATATACCTAATGATGCTTCTGTTGGAAGTGAAAGAGACTCATCAGATATACTGCAGAATTGGTCACTGCAAGACCATTGTGGAACGTATTCACCCTTAATATACCAAGCTCTTTGTGAACATGTGCAGACTCAAATGTCACTGATGAATACCGTGGCTTCAAAGAACAACCCTAATGGAATTCCTACTGCACCTTGCCACACTGTGTCTGGTTCTGGTTAGTATGAATGACGTGTTAAAAATCATGAATATAAGCTCTAATTAAGTTGCCTGGTAATTGTATAAGCAGTCTGAGATGTGAATGACTTTTTCTCCCTTTTACATTTTAGAATCTCAGACGTCTTCTTCACCCTCTAGTTATGGTTTACGCACCTCTATCCCAGTCCGGTTACCTCAGCAGCCACCCTGCCCTCCAATGGTTCATTCTGTGAGTGCAGTTTATATACTATATAAGTAATAATTTGCTTTTAGAAATTGTCATCTTGAGAGAAAATTTAATTTACTGATTGTATCTTAATGCCCTAGGATGTAAAGACCAATTTTTTGAGTTATTTTTTATTAGAAAAGTTTGCCTATTAATTAAGGACAGTGGTGGGCAGGGGGAGGGAAAAAGATTACTAGAAAAAAAAATCATCCATACCTACCACCCAAGCACAACTGCTGTTAACACATTGATAGAGCATGTTCCAGTCATTTAATTCTTTGTATAGGTTTCGTTTTCTGGTTGTAATTTGTTAAATAAACTTTCTTTTAAAAATATCATCATAATTTTATATAGTTTTACCTGCTGCTTTTTTTCGCTTAACATTTAATTAAGTTTTTACTACTGTAACATTTCTCTAAATATGTTTATGCAGAAGCCTTTTCAGCTTATTTTCTACACTGTGATTTCCCAAAGTGGAAGTTTATTTTAGTCCCAAAGTAGACTAATTTTTGATGCCTTTAAACCATTTATGATATTTGCAAACAATCTATTTTGGTCATGGCTTTATAATGTTCCCATATTACTGAGTGAACTAATTAAGCTTTAAAAATGCAGAATAGTGAGCTAAGGGGAAATTGACTTATTCACTGGAAATCTGTAACTCCATCCTGCAAATGTCATCTTCTAACATTTTTCATTTGAGTTTATTGTAGTTAATGCCCGCAAGTCAGTGCTCATTATTTTTGAAGTCTTAGCTTGTTTTTTTCTTTCTTTAGGAAGTTCAGACTGATGGTGACAGTCAGTTTGCATCACAAGGAAGAACAATTTCTGTGAACTGTACTGATGATGTTGTAAGGAATTCCTTCAATACCTGTCTTGGAGTTTCATGTAACCTGCCCCAAACTGGCAAACCAGCTACTCCAACATTTCAGCAACTGGGTCTTGCTAATGGGGTTCTGCCAAAAAGACTTTCTGAGGAACCGGACTTACTGAAGTGTTTCAAAACATATGTGAAACTGTTGGGTTCTCATCCTGACAGCCCCACTCACCGCAGCCCCACCCTATTACAGCCAGCTTTCTTGGCTACTAACGAAGAAAAATGTACTAACAAACACGTTGGTGAGGTCAGAAGTGAAGGAAAGGATTTAAACATACCTCTGCGAGATTCAAGAATAAAGGATGTGCAGAAGACAAAAAACGTGAACCAGAGTGCTGAAAAAGTTAGAACTATCAAGTATTTGTTGGGAGAGCTCAAGGCCCTGGTAGCAGAACAAGGTAGATAAGTACTTTCTTTATAATTTTCTGTGGCGTGTCATCATTTAAATTCAGAATAATCAACATGAAGTTTGTGATATTTTCCATAGAAGTATGTCTTATGCTAATGAGGAAATGAGTTTTGTCCGTTTTATTCTTATTTTGTGGGTTTTTGCTCCCTGTTGTTTCCTGTGGATTTGAAACATGCTAGGGAATATTATTCTTTTACTTGTAAGTGTGTGTTCATTCTACTTGATTCAAAGGGACCTTGAAAAGATTCAACCAAAGAAAATTTATAGAGATAAATTTTAAGGGATTGGAGAACATGGTTAACTCCCTAGAACAGAGTGATAATTTTTCCTACTTTAAAAAGATGTAGAAGTTTTCCTCTCATCATTTATTTAGTAACTGTTACAATGTTTAACAAATCTCACTTTGAGAAGGAACCTAAATCTTCTGATGCCCTTTTCAGTTCTCTCTTAAGATATTTTAATTAATCAAGAAAAATATCTTACGTGGAGTCATGAGATATTTGAGCCAGGTTGTATTCATTTTCATTATGTATGTATATTCTGAATAATGACTTTCACTTGGAGTTAGTTACACATTTGTCATTTAGAAAACACAGTAATTGATTATGGAAGTTCTGAGTACCTAATATTTGCAGTCTGATGAAAAAATTACCAAATCTTAAAATTTATCTGTATAATTAGGATTGTAGCACTGTTAATCCCGTGGTTCAGTATATTAAAATCTCCTGTATGTTCAGACTGTTAATTCATTAGTATTCTCTTAACTGAGTACTAAATCGTTAGTAACAATTATAATAGTAGTAATTTTAGCTATCACTTATTGAGCACTTAGCATGTGCCCAGCACTGTGCTAAGTGTTTTATATGCATTATCTCATTTAATCCTCACAGCACCCTATGAGGTACTATTATTGTCCCCATTTTACAGATGAGGAAACTGAGGCTTGGAGAACAGTATTTCATTTAATCCTCTCAGCAACCCCATGAGGTACTGTTATTATCCATTTAACCATGAAGAAACCTGGGCTTCAAGAATTAAGTAATTTCACTAAGGTGCATTGCAGGAAAACGGTGGAGCCCAGGTCTCTGCCTCCAATGCTTTCACGCAAAACCCCTCTACAGAGCATTGTGCTCTATAATTGGGCACCATTGTTTACTGTGTGCATGTAAACTTTCCATTAAGGTGTTTAATACTTGTGGAATTGATTAACTTTTTGTAGCTGAATACTTTATCTCTTTTGGATATCAGACAGTTAATATTATATTTATTAAATGTTTTCATTTTACAGAAATTTTTGTTTAATTGAAGTATAGTTGCTTTACAATGTTGAATGAGTTTCTCCTGTACAGCAAAGTGCATCAGTTGTATGTATACATGTATGTATGCATGTATTCCTGTTTAGGTCACCATAGATCAAGTATTTTCCCTGTGCTGTACCATAGGTTCTCATTAGTGATCTGTTTTTTACGTAGTACTGTACGTACATCAACCCTTATCTTCCAGTTCATCCCACCTTCTCCCTCCTTGCTGGCCATAAGCTTTTTTGCTACATTTGTGACTCTATTTCTGCTTTGCAAATAAATTCATCTGTACCGTTTTTCTAGCAGTTCACAGAAAATCTGAATAAAAATGAACAAAAATAAAAGGACAAGAGATCTAAAATCTACCTTCTACCTGTATCTTTTTGCCACCTCCCAAATCATCCACTCCCCAGAGTTAATGACAAAAATGATACTGCTTATGATGCTACATCAAATGAAGTGTAGCTGGTTGTGTTAAATTTACTTTATAAAATTAAATAATAAAACCTTATCTTAGTAGACCCTCCCTCAATATATTTCCAAATTGAATCACCAGAAGTGAATTATTCGCTTATGCCAGGATCAAAGGTTGTGTTGTTAATACTAAAATCAATTATAAGAAACCCTTTAGTAATTATAGGAACATGTGGACTAGGAGATATATATAAACCATCTTCCTACTAGACATTTTAATTGAAAAAAAATCACTGATATCATAATTCTGTGACTTAACATAAATCTTTAGTTTACTGAACTTAATGCCTTTAGAATTCTTCTCAATAAGGAAATGCAGACTACAGGAAAAAGGAAAATAGGATTTGTGTAATAAATTCATAAATAACTGAGTTGAGTTTGTTTGTAGTACATATGTATATATGTGAAATGCTTTCTTTTTTAGTAATACATATGAATAATCATCAAAAAAGCAATTTATAATACTGTGTTTACTCATTTCTTCTGTTTTTTTATAGAAGATTCAGAAATTCAGAGGTTGATTACAGAACTGGAGATGTGTATATCTCTGCTTCCTGCCGTAAGTGCAAACACAAATATTCAGGTTGAAATAGCACTGGCTGTGCAGCCACTAAGAAGTGAAAATGCTCATTTACGCAGGTAAGAGTTGCGCTTTGAATTTTTTTGTCTCCATGCAGAGATGTCCCATGGCCAGAACAAAAATGCCTAATGAGATATCTAGGGCTTTGTAAGGAAAATAGACATCGTCTCACCGTGTTTATACTCTTAATCCCCTATTTCCAAATACTAACCTCAGTCTCTAACTCTTCCATTATTTCTGCCCACTAGTATGTATTTTTTCACAACTTTTTCACATCTGCTGTCACTTGTTGGTAACAAATAGAGAGGTATTTATTAGGCTAATCTAGGCTATGCAGTCCATGGACTGTATCATCCATGGGGTCGCAGAGTCGGACACGACTGAGCGACTTTCACTTTCAGGCTATGCAGTGCTTGTGCTTAGTTGCTTCAGTCATGTTCGACTCTGCAACCCCATGGACTGTAGCCTGCCAGGCTTCTCTGTCCACAGGGTTTCCCAGGCGAGCATACTGGAGGAGTGAGTTGCCATTTCCTTCTCCAGGGCATCTTCCTGACCCCAGGGATCAAATCTGGGTCTCCTACATTGCAGGGGAATTCTTTACTGCTGAGCCACCTGAGAAGCCCAGAACTTAGTCTCTGCGTGTTATTTATCTTGCTATTGTGACTGTAGGAAATATCAATAGTTGTTATTTTTTTCTATTTCTTAGAACATTTTTCTTTGATTGATTGATTGATTTTTATTTTTTGGCTGCGCTGGGTGTCGTTTTGCGTGGACTTTCTCTAGTTGCAGCAAGCAGGGGCTACTCTTTGTTGTGGTGTGTGGACTTCTCGTTGCGGTGGCTTCTCTTAGGGCAGAGCGCAGGCTCTAGGTGCTCAGGCTTCAGTAGTTGCAGCCTGCAGGCTCAGCAGTTGTGGTGCATGGACTCAGTTTCTCAGTGGCATGTGAAATCTTCCCAAACTAGGGATTGAACCTGTGTTCCCTGCACTGGCAGGCGAATTCTTATACACTGTGACACTGGGAAAGTCACAGAACATTTTAAAATTGCTTTAGGAGCTAATTTATAAGCCACTTAATTTTTTTAAAATATAAATTTATTTCTTTTAATTGGAGGTTAATTACTTTACAGTATTGTATTGGTTTTGCCATACATCAACCACAGGTATACACGTGTTCCCCATCCTGAACCCCCCTCCCTCCTCCCTCCCCGTACCATCCCTCTGGGTCGTCCCAGTGCACCAGCCCCAAGCATCCAGTATCATGCATCGAACCTGGACTGGCGATTCATTTCATATATGGTATTTTACATGTTTCAATGCCATTCTCCAAAATCATCCCACCCTCTCCCTCTCCTACAGAGTCCTGTTCTATACATCTGTGTCTCTTGCTGTCTCACACACAGGGTTATTGTTACCATCTTTCTAAATTGCATATATATGCGTTAGTATACTGTATTGGTGTTTTTCTTTCTGGCTTACTTCACTCCGTATAATAGGCTCCAGTTTCATCCACCTCATTAGAATTGATTCAAATGTATTCTTTTTAATGGCTGTGTAATACTCCATTGTGTATATGTATCACAACTTTCTTATCCATTCATCTGCTAATAGAAATCTAGATTGCTTCCATGTCCTGGCTATTATAAACAGTGCTGCGATGAACACTGGGGTACACGTGTCTCTTTTATTTTGGCTTCCTTGATATGTATGCCTAACAGTGGGATTACTGGGTCGTATGGCAGTTCTATTTCTAGTTTTTAAGGAATCTCCACACTGTTCTCCATAGTGGTTGTACTAGCTTGCATTCCCACCAACAGTGTAAGAGGGTTCCCTTTTCTCCACACCTTCTCCAGCATTTGTTGCTTGTAGACTTTTGGATCGCAGCCTTTCTGATTGGTGTGAAATGGTACCTCATTGTGGTTTTGATTTGCATTTCTCTGATGATGAGTGATGTTGAGCATCTTTTCATGTGTTTGTTAGCCATCCGTATGTCTTCTCTGGAGAAATGTCTGTTTAGTTCTTTGGCCCATTTTTTTGATTGGGTCGTTTATTTTTCTGGAGTTGAGCTGCATAAGTTGCTTGTATATTTTTGAGATTAGTTGTTTGTCAGTTGCTTCATTTGCTATTGTTTTCTCCCATTCAGAAGGCTGTCTTTTCACCTTACTTATAGTTTCCTTTGTTGTGCAGAAGCTTTTAATTTTAATTAGATCCCATTTGTTTATTTTTGTTTTTATTTCCAGTATTCTGGGAGGTGGATCATAGAGGATCCTACTGTGATTTATGTCAGAGAGTGTTTTGNGATGAGTGATGTTGAGCATCTTTTCATGTGTTTGTTAGCCATCCGTATGTCTTCTTTGGAGAAATGTCTATTGAGTTCTTTGGCCCATTTTTTGATCGGGTCGTTTATTTTTCTGGAGTTGAGCTGTATAAGTTGCTTGTATATTTTTGAGATTAGTTGTTTGTCAGTTGCTTCATTTGCTATTGTTTTCTCCCATTCAGAAGGCTGTCTTTTCACCTTACTTATAGTTTCCTTTGTTGTGCAGAAGCTTTTAATTTTAATTAGATCCCATTTGTTTATTTTTGCTTTTATTTCCAGTATTCTGGGAGGTGGATCATAGAGGATCCTACTGTGATTTATGTCAGAGAGTGTTTTGCCTATGTTCTCCTCTAGGAGTTTTATAGTTTCTGGTCTTACATTTAGGTCTTTAATCCATTGTGCCACTCCAGTATTCTTGCATGGAGAATCCCATGGACGGAAGAGCCTGGTGGGCTACAGTCCACAGGGTCACAAAGAGTCGGACACGACTGAGCGACTTCATTTCACTTCACTTCATAAGTGCCCTGAAATTGTGTGTAAAATTAGATATGCATATGTATTTTTCTGGGGAAAAGATCCATAGCTTTGATGAGATTTACATGCATAAAAGTAAGTTGTATGTGAAGTACCAGAGTTTATGAAAAAATAGTCTACAGTTAATACATATCTTTTTCTGCCACCCATTTATTGTTCAGCTCTTGATCTTCTGGCTTTTTCCCCAACAAATTCACTGAGACTGATTTCTTAAAGGTCACTTCCTAATCACCAAATTCAGTTGCTTCTTCCCAGTCCCTATCCTCATTGAACTACCAGTAGCGTCTTACTCAATGCACTTCTCCTTCTAGACTCTTCACCTCACCTTGGCATCTGTGCTCTTGACATTCTTCAGTCTCCTCATTCAAAAAGTATAATACTTACCTCATATGATGATGAGGGTTAGCTGTAATGTTCATAAAGTACCCGATTGTTATATGTGCTCAGTAAATTGTAGCTATTGGCAGAAGATGGCAGAAGATGTTCGATCCCTTGGTTGAGAAGACCCCTTGGAGAAGGAAATGGCAACCCACTCCAGAGTTCTTCCCTGGGAAATCCCATGGACAGAGGAGCCTGGCAGTCTACAGTCCATGGGTCGCAAAAGAATCAGACACGACTTACCAACTAAGACAACAACAATTCTCATACTACTGTGGTGCATCCCCAGCCCCTGTTTAAGGTGTTGTGAATGGACAGAGACAATTACTGCCTCAGCTCTCTGTAGAGCTGTTCATTAGCCTAGTAGTAGCCCTATGCCTATGAGTAGTGCTGGTTAGGGCAGGATCAGTGATCCTAAGAGTCTTTAAGAAAAAATAATTTAGGTGAAGTCTAGTACTTTGGCCACCTCTTGCGAAGAGTTGACTCATTGGAAAAGACTCTGATGCTGGGAGGGATTGGGGGCTGGAGGAGAAGGGGACGCCAGAGGATGAGATGGCTGGATGGCATCACTGACTCGATGGATGTGAGTCTGATTGAACTCCGGGAGTTGGTGTGAGTCTGACTGAACTCTGGGAGATGGACGGGGAGGCCTGGCGTGCTCTGATTCATGGGGTCGCAAAGAGTCGGACACGACTGAGCGACTGAACTGAACTGAACTGAGGTAGCGTTAAATTACATAGGGATATAGTTTTAAAATTCATCCCCTAAAGTTTGTAACACTGTTCTCAGCCTGGTCTCCTTTAAAAACCTCAGATGGTAAAAGGATAGTTCTCCTTTCCTTGTTTGTTCAGCTTTTTACCACTCTGCTACTAAATAGACTAAAAATTGTAGGTGCCAACTGTATTACGAAGGGCACCTGCTGGCTTCAAACTGGCCTAGGGCCAGTTATCCTGGACAGGCCATTGAAGAGCCTTATGACTTTCAGTCACTATTTACTTGGAACCGAATGAGAGGAAGGATTTATATCAAGTTACCAGTCCCCTGAGTCTGCTCTGTCCTGAACTGTCCTCTTTATTTTTCACATTCTCTGTTAGCTGCCAGTAACAGTGACATACTTTTGTTTATATGCATAACAGAACCTTATAATATCTGAGGGCACAAACCTCTGAGTAGGGCCAAAGCCCTTACTGAGGCCCATCAGTCAAGTTATTTTTGCCTTCTGTTTGGTAAAGTGCTTGACCTCATAACTGCCATCTCTTCAGTCAGCATAGGATAAGTTATGTTGCTATAGCAAACAACTCCCAACATCTCAGTGGCTTAAAATAACAAAAGTTTATTTTTTGTTCATACTGTAAGTCCATCATGGGTCATCTGTGGGACATTGTGTGGTACTCAATCTAGGACCCAGAGGGAACAGCTATCATCGGAGACACTACTGATCATTGTGGCAGAGGGAAAGAAAGAAAGCTCTGGGGGTCTCACATTGGGCTACCAATTAAATCTTATTTTTGAATATGGCACATGTCATTTTTTTCATATACCATTGATCAACCTTGATCAGAGACCAATTGGAAGCTGAGAAGGGCAATTCTACCATGTGCCCTGAAGGTGGAGAGCTGGAAATATTCAGTCACACTGTTATTTAATATTCCTGTAGAAGGACATCACTGGTGTCTCTAGCTCTGTCCCTTCCCTTGGGACATCTTGTTATGTCACTTCCCTTCAGTTTCACTCATTCTGGTTTATTTGATTCTGTAAAAACCAAGCTACTTCTTATCAGTTTGGTAATTATTATGCATAGCATAGAAAGCTGTATTGTTTAATGCAAGGATTTTTTCCCCCTTGATTTGAATTCCTTCAGCTTCTTTGGTACTTCTGCAGTTGTACACTGCTGTGATATACAGAGGTATTAACTTGGAATAGCTTTGTTTCAGTAAAATGCTATCTTTTGGACTCATCCTCACTGCCTGCTGTTTACAGTTGTAAGTAACAGAATCGCTTAATTCTGTAATCCTCTAACCATAAAGATGGGATTAAATGACTGAGTCCAAACTAGAACTCAGGTTTTCTGACTCAGAGTCTGTTTTCTTTTTATTACACCAGGCCCTATTATAAAGAAAGTTATCTAACAGGCAACTCTGTAATTTACTACCAGAGATGACTGGTAACTTCAGGTTCTAGTCTTTAATCTTGAACAGAAGGAATTTTCCATTTCAGTGTCTCCTTTTGAGTCTTTTGATGAATTCCATGTCATAAAATCAGATTCCTGGGATTCTGATGCCAATAAGTTTGTGTTCTTTCTTGAAGCAAATAAACAACTGGCTCTGAATGAATCAAACACATGATCCTGACTATCTGTAAGTCCCAAACAAATGACTTACACCTTATCTCAATCTAGAATAATGCATTACATGTATTGTGTTGTTGCAGATTTGTTTCTCACTAGTATTTAGAATGTAAGACGATGCTCAAGTCTTCAAATTACAAATGGTATCCATATCTCCTGGTGAAAGAATTACTGCACAAACTGTGTCAACCTGTTTAAACTTGGAGTTAGTTTTTATGTGAACTACTGTGGGCTTTTCTCAGGTATAGTTTACTATTAAGCTCTTCAATGGCACTTCTTGTGTTAACCAAATTTACTGTTGCTAGTGGTTTAATAAAAAGCCCCAATCAATGAGACTGTCACTAAAAGTCATAGATAATAAAGGAGGCATCTCTGATACAAAGACAAAACCTAACACCCAGGCACAGAATTCCTGCTAAGATATGAACCAATATGACATAGGTGGTTCAGAGTATCTGCAGGTAACATGAACCTTTGCCTAGGCTTAACAGGAGAATATGTCATTTTGTATACATTCAATAATATAAATTGTCACTTAGGAAGAAGTAGGCTTTTTAAAGAGTGCCACACAGTACTCATTAGAACAATATTCTGAATTAGTCCAATAATTTGTCTTCTGGCATCACATGATCTTGACTACTCTTTGAACACCAAAACCCAGCATTATTGTCATATAATAGAAGCACAAGGCTGGCTATCTAAGGACACTGGCCCTTAGTGCAAGGTCAAAGCCAATTTCCCTTACATTCTATCTGTGGTGATATAATATCTTCCATAATATTTCTTCACAGAGTCCCTTGCCATAGGCATTTAGCTACTATGTCATTTTTTCTTTTCATGGAAAATGTTATACATGAATAAAGCAGAGAGAACAGTATCATATGCTCTCATGTTCATATCACCCAATTTTAATAACTGTTGTACCAATTCATGGCCAATCTGCTATGAGATTTTTATAAGGATAATCATAATCATTTGCATTGTGTGCCTATGAGCTGGTTTTTAATGCCTTTTCACCTTTTTATGGTATTTGCATATGTTTGACTCTTTGCGACCCCATGGACTCTCCTCCATCCTTGGAATTTTCCAGGCAAGTATAATGGAGGAGGTTGCCATGCCCTCCACCAAGGGATCTTTCCAACCCAGAGATTGAACCTGCTTCTCTTACATCTCCTGCATTGGCAGGTGGGTTCTTTACCACTAGTGCCACCTGGGAAGCCCTTTTTATGGCAACTGTTAAGTATAAATATTAGACTTTTACATAAAGAAAGTGGATTTATTCACATCACTAGAAAAAAGTGTTCTAAATATTTATGTCAACTGCAGATGTTATCAACTAAGAAACAACTAAGAATTTCCTAAGATATTCTTAGAGTCAAGGGAGCCAGAATCCTTCCGTTAGGATCTAATACGTTGTATCAAATCACTGAAAAGCTAGAAAAGCACCCCTGCTTCTCATATTGTGGTCTATCAACATTTGAGTATTAGTAAATGTATTCCTCAGTTTAGTTCAGTTGCTCAGTCGTCTCCAACTCTTTGTGACCCCATGGACTGCAGCACGCCAGGCTTCCCAGTCCATCACCAACTCCCGGAGCTTGCTCAAACTCATGCCCATCAAGTCAGTGATGCCATCCAACTATCTCATCTTCTGTTGTCCCATTCTCCTCCCCCCTTCAATCTTTCCTAGCATCAGGGTCTTTTCCAATGAGTCAGTTCTTCACATCAGGTGGCCAAAGTATTGGAGCTTCAGCTTCAGCATCAGTCCTTCCAATGAATATTCAGGACTGATTTCCTTTAGGATGGACTGGTTGGATCTCCTCGCAGTCCAAGGGACTCTCAAGAGTCTTCTCGAACACCAAATGTGGCAACATATGGCAACACCAAATGTATTCCTGGAAATCTATAAATTCTTAAGTTTAAGAAACATTTTCCTACGTCAGACTGGTAATAATCCTTCTGAGTATTCACTCATACTAATGTTGAATTCTTTTACCAGTGCTTATCTTTTAAAATGGCAGTGCATATGTCTTTCTCTGTCTGACTCACTCCACTTAAGTATGATAATCTCCAGATCCGTCCATATTGCTGCAAATGGTATTATTTCATTCTTTTTATGGCTGAACAATATTCCATTGTGTATCATATTATATCATTTATATGTATGGGGAATATAAAATAAATGATACAAGTGAATTTAACTACAATACAGAAACAGACTTCCAGACTTAGAAAATGAATTTATGGTTACCAGTGGGAAAGGATATGGGAGAAGAGATAGACTAGAAGTTTGGAATGGACGTGTACACACTGGTATATTTAAAACAGATAAACAGCAAGGACCTACTGTATAGCATAGGGAACTCTGCTCAATATTCTGTAATAACCTAAATGGAAAAAGAATTTGAAAAAGAATAGAAAAAAATCTTTTAATAATTGTTTGAAAACTAAGTAAAAATAAAGTCAAACTCCATAAAATGGCAATGCATTATCAGAAGGCATTATAAAATAAGATTTCACTTTCTCATGGTGGTGTTTCTCAGATAGATCCATTAATCCATTCTAGAGTTCCTTTGAGTTCTGAAGGATATGAGATACCACTCTGAATTAAAAACACAAGAAAATTTGAGAGTTTAGTCACACAAGTTACCATTGAAACAAATAGATAGGCCCTGAGAGTTACACTCGTTGTGCCCTCAGTGAATAATATGTGGACATCCTGGTGGAGAAAAAAACCTTTCTGAAGAATATTAGGATGAAAAGTTAGTAGTGGAAAATGACATTATAAATGTATATTGGAACTGGATTATTTAAGTTAAAACATAATACCTGACTGTAAGGTTAAGAAGTCTGCACTTTTACTGTTTTTGTCAATATAAGTTTATTTTATGTGAGATTAGGAATGGTGTCTTCTGTAAATGTGGATTCTATAAATTTGGCAGGCTCAGTAGGAGAATATTTTAGAAGTAATTTTCTGCTCTCATATACATTGTAATAGCCTATCCAAATCAGGGTAGGATTTTATACTGGATTTTTAGTATTATGTTAGGCAAAACAATATTCTCTCTATATTCATCTCCATTAATAAGCATTGGAACTGACAGCAGTGACGTTTTTAGTCCTTTTTGTTGTGCAGAACTGAACATTATTTTAATTTCATACCTACAGTACATGTCACAATCAGCTGCTAGGGGGAGGACTCCTGTCTGCTGAAATATAGGTTACTTACTGGCTTTGGAGAATTCTTACAGGTTACTTAGCAGTCTTTGCAATGAAAATTTACTAGTGCTTTCATTTCTCACTCCAGAGCTCTGAAAGGCATAACCTTAGCTTAAGCTATTGTATGTAAGTTATTTCCTGCTAGCACTAATAATACAATAGCAAAAGAGGATAATCATGCCATCTGCCAATCTTGGTACTAAGGATCTTAATTACAATTTGATTTCATCTTCACAACAACCCGAGGATAGTAGGATGAAAGGTACGGTTGATATCAGGTAGTGCATTTTGGTGAGAGGCCCTAGAGCTCATCTGTTTCATTCCTCTGGGCAGTTTCTCCATCTTGCAGTGGATTGTGTCAACTGAAAAAATGCACAACTTAAAAACTGAGAAGTATGTGTGATTTTTTGGCAAAATTTCTGAGGACTAAGACCTGGAAAGCAGCCTCTCAGATATCTTTGACGAATTGCCCTGAAGAGGTAAGGGAGGAACCAGGATATATAGGAGTTTTCCAACCAAAAGATTACTGTCAAAAGATTGCTGTTAGTTAAAGAACACCAGATACTTCAAGTTAATGGATTTAGCACTTTTCTGCCTATGGGAAGATGCAAGAGTCTGGGCTGAGTGAAATCGTACGTTAAATATGCACCTCTGCTGTCTAGGCCAGGTATACTGTTCTTTCCTATCCTGAGTCCCGTCAGGTGCACTCTTGGGGGCGGCTGCCTTGACTGAAGGCACCCTTTGTTTGCTAATACGGTAGGTCACCTTTTTCATTCAGAGTTACTTCTGCTTGAACAGTCTTTTTCCCATCATAGCATGAGAACTTCGTCAGTAGCTGGTATTTGTATGCAGTTAACAAACGTCTTTTTATTTTTATTTATTTATTTATTCTACTTTATTTTACTTTACAATACTCTATTGGCTTTGCCATACATCGACATGAATCCACCACAGGTATACACGAGCTCCCAATCCTGAATCCCCCTCCCACCTCCCACCCCACAATGTCTCTCTGGATCACCCCCGTGCACCAGCTCCAAGCATCCTGCATCCTGCATCGAACATAGACCGGCGCCTCATTTCTTACATGATAGTATACATGCTTCAATGCCATTCTCCCAAATCATCCCACCCTCTCCCTCTCCCTCTCCCTCAGAGGCCAAAAGTCCATTCTCTATGTCTGTGTCTCTTTTGTTGTCTCACATATAGGGTCATCATTACTATCTTTCTAAATTCCATATATATGTGTCAGTATACTGTATTGGTGTTTTTCTTTCTGGCTTACTTCACTCTGTATAATAGGCTCCAGTTTCATCCATCTCATTAGAACTGATTCAAACAAATCTCTTTTATGTGTAATATCTCATTTGATCCTGGCAGGAACACTATGAAATAGGAAGGAAATGTGTTGTACAATTTTATACTCATTGAGGATGAAAAAAAGGAGGCTCACATACTTCTTACTTGCTTAAGGTATAAGACTTCTTCACATCACCTTCTGCTACTATAGTATTCAGCCTTGACTCCTCTTGAACAGTTGAAAGTGTGTGCATGTGTATATATATATATATATATATANTGCCACAATCTCAGTTCTCCTTTCAAAGGACCACCAACAGGATGAGCTCTGCTGTCTCATCCAGAAAGCCATTCATACAGCAATGCTGAAATGAGACAGCGTGTCTTACTGTCAGAATTATTCATATTGACTGTGATTAAAGCAGTAGTAGGAAGACAAGTATATGCAGGAACGAGAGTTCTTCACACTTTCAGGCTAGGGGTGACACAGGTAAACAAAACCAGACATGCTGCCTGTGTTCTCCCTGTTAAACCCACCCAGGATCCCTTCTCATCAACGTCCTAACAAAGGTCTTAGAGGGATGTTGCTCTTCTGTTCCAGACGAGATCTGTTCTTCGTTACTGTTCTTTCTATTGTCATGTTGCTATAACATGGGGCAAGTCTAGGACAACTTCATTTGACTACTGTGGAGTCTTTCTTCTAAAACAATGGTATTATAAGTGCTTTATACATGATCAAAAGAGGCTCATGTTATCTTTTGAAATATAACAACATTTCTTGCTTTAAGCTGATCTCTTTCTCTATTTTTATTCACTCCGAGTCCTTTTTAGTTCTTAGTTTGGAAAGAGCATTTTTTAAACTTAAACTTTGCTTATTTACAGAAACTTTTAAATTAATATTAATCCTGTATTGTTTTACTCCTCATCTGCCAGTAATGTTTTTTTAAGACCTCTGATACTATTTTGTGGTATTTATTCTTTTTTTTTAATTGGAAGATAATTACTCTACAGTGTTGAGGTGGTCTCTGACATCAATGTGAATTAGTGACAATTATATATCTATGAGTGAGTGAGTGAGTGAAGTCGCTCAGTCGTGTTGGACTCTTTGCGACCCCATGGACTGTAGCCCACCAGGCTCCTCTGTCCATGGAATTTTCCAGGCAAGAGTACTGGAGTGGGTTTCCATTTCCTTCTCCAGGGGATCTTTGCAACCCAGGGGTCAAACCCAAGTCTCCCGCATTGCAGGCAGACGCTTCACTNCTCGGTTCAAGGCTACTGAGGCACACAGGCCGGACCTAAGGGCAGGGCGACCGTGGCACACAGCGTGGACTTCCGCGCAGGGGACCATGGTACACATCCCGGACCTTGGGACAGGGCGACCGTGCACACAGCCTAGACCTTGGCGATGGGCGACCGTGGCACACTGCTCCAAACACAGTGAAGGGCAACCGCGGCAAACAGCCAGTAACTTGTTGCTCGCCAACCGCAGAACACAGCCAAGATTTTGGCACAGGGAGACCACGGAACACATCCAGACCGAGGCACAGTGGNGGGCGACCGTGGCACACTGCTCCAAACACAGTGAAGGGCAACCGCGGCAAACAGCCAGTAACTTGTTGCTCGCCAACCGCAGAACACAGCCAAGATTTTGGCACAGGGAGACCACGGAACACATCCAGACCGAGGCACAGTGGGACCGTGGCACACATCTAGGACACCCAGCAGGGCGACCGCTGCACACAGCCTGAAATTCAGTGAAGGGTGACCGTGGCACACAGCCTGAACTTCAGTGAAGGGCAACCGCAGCACACATCCCGGACCTCGAAGCAGGGCGACCCTGGCACACAGCAAGGACCTCGATTGAAGGCGACCGCAGCACACAGTCCGGAACTTGGCACAGGGCGACCGCGGCACACAGCCCGAACTTCAGTGAAGGGCGACTGCGGCACACAGCATGGAACTCGTTACTAGTCAACCGTGGAACAGAGCCCGGACATCAGCGCAGGGCTACCGCGGCACACTGCCCGAACCTCAGTGAAAGACGACCACAGCACAAAGCCCAGAATTCTGTGCAGGCACGACAGCACAGAGCCCGGAACTCGTCGCTAGNTGCAGCATTTTTTTGTTCTGGTTTTTGGTTTAGGGGTTTGGGGGTTTTGTGTTCTGTTTAGGGGTTGGGTCCAGCATTCTGTTTTGTGGTTCATCAATCTGTTAAGGGTTTTTGGGGTTCGCTGTTCAATTTTGGTGTTTGGTTTTCTTTTGGGGGATTTTGCTGTTTGTTTCAGGGGTTTTGGGGTTCTGGTTTTGGGCCTTGGGGTTTGGCATACGTTTCAGGACTTTGGCGGTTCTGTTTACGGTTTTGAGTTTCAGTGTTCGGTTTGGGGGTTTGGTGTTTGATTATAGATTTTGATGATCGATTTTNATTTTGCTGTTTGTTTCAGGGGTTTTGGGGTTCTGGTTTTGGGCCTTGGGGTTTGGCATACGTTTCAGGACTTTGGCGGTTCTGTTTACGGTTTTGAGTTTCAGTGTTCGGTTTGGGGGTTTGGTGTTTGATTATAGATTTTGATGATCGATTTTGGGGTTCGACCTTCAGTTTAGGGGTTCGCCTCTCTGGTTTTGTGGCTCGGGGCTTGCTTCTGTTGTTTGACGTTTGGTTCCAGGTTTTGGGGTTCAGCATTAGAATTTGGGGTTTGGGGTTACGTTATTGGGTTTTGTGCCACAGCGTTCGCCTTTGGGGTTCAGCGTTCGGTTTAGGGGTTCGGTGTTCAGTTTAGAGGTTTTGGATTTTGGTTTAGGGGTTTGGGATTTGGCATTCGTTTGGGGGTTCGTTCTCCAATTCTGAAGTTTTTGGGGTCGCTTTAGGGGTTTGGGGGTTCGGCCTTATCTATGGGGGTATTGGGGATTGTTTTTGGATTTGGGAGTTCATTATGCGTCTTGGGGTTCGGTGCTCGATCTCGAGGTTTTGGGGTGCAATTTAGAGGTTCTGGGGTTCAGCATTATATAAGGGGGTATTGGGGATTGGTTTTGGCATTTTGGGGTTCGGGATTTATTTTGGGGGTTC
>SJYV01005162.1:15740-32559 GCA_006410875.1 Neotragus pygmaeus | reverse complement strand
GAGTTTCAATTTAAAGTCAACAATAGGAATTAAAAGAGGTTTGTTTTTTCTTTAAACCCTTTTTGGTGTAACTTTCCTAATGTGCCACAAACTAGAGACAGAGGTACAATATATATTCACATGCTCAATATCCAGCTTCAAGTTCCCATGTTGTCAACCTTGCTTCTCTACCTCTTTCCACCTCTAGTGTATTTAAAATAATACTTAAAAACAGGTACCTCTAGAGAATTCTTGGATGAGGAAATGGTAACCCATGGTATTCCTGCCCCCAAAATTCCATGGACAGAGAAGCCTGGCAAGCTACACGCCTTGGGGGTGCAAAGAGTCAGACACTACTGAGCAACTGAGTCACAGAGAATTCTAGTCCATGCTCCACTCACCATCTATTCCATACTGTCCCTTTCTCTTACAGGTAACCAATTTTTAATAATTAGTTCATAGTCTATCCTTTCACGGATAGACTCTTTGAAAATGTATGGAATTCATATTTCTGCCCCTAGATTATACAAAAGACAGCATACTCAAAGTCCTCTGCGGCTGCTGTTTGCAGAGACTATGTGGAGGACCAACGCTGCTACTACGCTCACGGTAAGTCACAGTGTGGACGAACNCTTTGAAAATGTATGGAATTCATATTTCTGCCCCTAGATTATACAAAAGACAGCATACTCAAAGTCCTCTGCGGCTGCTGTTTGCAGAGACTATGTGGAGGACCAACGCTGCTACTACGCTCACGGTAAGTCACAGTGTGGACGAACAACTCGCCGCTGAGGGGCGCTGGCTGTCTCTAATGCTGAGGAGTTGTAAATAATGCTGTAAATGTATCGGTTAGTGTGCATTTCTTTTTATGACCAAGAGTATCTGTAAATTATTCATCTTTTATAAATTTTAAAATAAGGTCATAGGTCTTTTTCTTAATTTTAGAAATTACCTATTATGGCTATCAGCTCTCTGTGATTTAAGTTGTAAATATTTTCTTCCCTTTGTCATCTATCGTTTTACTTTGCTTATTTGTTTCCTGATGTGCAAAGGCTTTTTTTAAAAAGTATATTTAAATCTATCAAGCTTCTGTTATTGCTGTTAGAATGAAGTATATAGGAAGATTTTTCTCTACTCTCAGTGTATAATGTAAAAAAACTCATTCATGTTTGCTCTTAATGGGCTGTTATTGCCCATTTATTCATCTATATAAGGGTGCATCCATGCTCGGTCGTGTTTGGCTCTTGGGACTCCATGGACTGCAGCCCGCCAGGCTCCTCTGTCCATGGGATTCTCCAGGCAAGAACNTCTACCAGGCTCCTCTGTCCATGGGATTTTCCAGGCAAGAGTACTGGATTGGGTTGCCATTGCCTTCTCCATGGAAACTGCTAGGATGGTATGATTAACTACAGCATGGGGCTCAGTGGGGAATGTATCTAAATGTTCATAGAAAGTTAGAAATTTTGAGCTTGGCAGAATTGTAGGGATTATCTTTTTTCACCTCAATCTTTCATGATACAGAAGTGAACTTTCAGAAAATGTATAGATAGTGGTTGTAATCTGATAGACCTGAATGGTAGTCCTATCTCTGTCTTCACTTACTGTGGAACCTCCAAACGCTGTCACTTTCGGTTTCTCCATGGATGTCATAATCTATCTGCTGCAACATAGCAAACTGCCACAAAGATAACAGTCTTCAGACAGCAGGGATTTATTATATCTATGGACTATGAAGGTTACCTGGAATGTTTCTCTGCCAATCTTGAGTTTGCTCAAGAAATACTTGTTTTACTGAGTCTAAGCTCAATTGCGGCAGGCTGAATCATCTGGAATCTTTCCACAAGTGGTCTTTCATGGCAAAACTTCTCATTCTGTGGCAATCACAGGGCAGCATCCCCATAGGTGCAAAGGCATAAACTGCAGTTTGGTTGAGTTCCAAGCTTTGGAACTCACAGGATGTTACTTCTGCCTCTTTTTGCTGATAGAAGCAACTCACAACGCTGGAGCAGATTCAGGGTGAGCTGCCATCCACTTATTGATGGCAGGAGCTGCAAGAAATATAGAGCTGTAGTTCATTGACTGCAGTCTCTAAAACAGAACAAACTGAAAGATGTCTTGTAACCGAATACGTATATAGGGTTCCCAGGTGGCGCAGTGGTAAAGAATCCACCTGCCAGTGTAGGAGACTCAAGAGACATGGGTTGAATCTCTGGGTCAGGAAGATTCCCCTGGAGGAAGAAATGGCAAACTACTTTATTCTTACCTGAAAAACCCTATGAACCGAGGATCCTGGCAGCAGATTTCAGTCCATAGGGTCACAAAGAGTTGGACACAACTAAACATGCACGTGAGTGTGTGTGTATATATAAATATATATGCACATATATATTAATATACACATATGTATACACACACATACATATTATACTTAATTTAGTGCCTAGAATTTTAATTTTCAACAAAAAACTTTAATCTTCTCTGGCAGTATTAATTGTTACTTTTGAGGACTTTTCAACAATTAGTTATTGACAAATTGAGTTTGAGTTTATATCCGGTTATATGATACAGTTTTGTATTATTTTTTCCTCCAGAGAATAGCTCTGGTTTATCTGTGTTTGAAATTCTGCTTAAAAGTTAAAGCAATTTAATTTTGGACTCCTGCCTCCTCTATTACCACCCCTAGCTCCTTTCCTCTCCTTATTGTTCTCTTGAGTACAACACACACCACCACTTAACTTAAATGTTTCCTTTATTCTCCTTTACTTCTAGAATGTAATCTTTTTGGGAACAGTAACTTTGTTTTCCTTCCTCCTCTGCCCAGGGACTAGAATCCAAATGATACATGATAGGTNCTGAGCAACTGAGTCACAGAGAATTCTAGTCCATGCTCCACTCACCATCTATTCCATACTGTCCCTTTCTCTTACAGGTAACCAATTTTTAATAATTAGTTCATAGTCTATCCTTTCACGGATAGACTCTTTGAAAATGTATGGAATTCATATTTCTGCCCCTAGATTATACAAAAGACAGCATACTCAAAGTCCTCTGCGGCTGCTGTTTGCAGAGACTATGTGGAGGACCAACGCTGCTACTACGCTCACGGTAAGTCACAGTGTGGACGAACAACTCGCCGCTGAGGGGCGCTGGCTGTCTCTAATGCTGAGGAGTTGTAAATAATGCTGTAAATGTATCGGTTAGTGTGCATTTCTTTTTATGACCAAGAGTATCTGTAAATTATTCATCTTTTATAAATTTTAAAATAAGGTCATAGGTCTTTTTCTTAATTTTAGAAATTACCTATTATGGCTATCAGCTCTCTGTGATTTAAGTTGTAAATATTTTCTTCCCTTTGTCATCTATCGTTTTACTTTGCTTATTTGTTTCCTGATGTGCAAAGGCTTTTTTTAAAAAGTATATTTAAATCTATCAAGCTTCTGTTATTGCTGTTAGAATGAAGTATATAGGAAGATTTTTCTCTACTCTCAGTGTATAATGTAAAAAAACTCATTCATGTTTGCTCTTAATGGGCTGTTATTGCCCATTTATTCATCTATATAAGGGTGCATCCATGCTCGGTCGTGTTTGGCTCTTGGGACTCCATGGACTGCAGCCCGCCAGGCTCCTCTGTCCATGGGATTCTCCAGGCAAGAACAGTGGAGTGGGTTGCTGTTTCCTCCTCCAAGGGATGTTGCTGACCCAGGGATCAAACATGCGTCTCCTGCACTGTGGGAAGATTCTTTACCACTGAGCCATTGAACCCAGCTCCCGAAACAGACCTGAGAACACTGCTGAGATCATATTAAATTGATAAATAAACGGCAGGGGAAATATCACCTGTGTGAAACCAAGTCTTCCTGCCCCAGCACATCGTACGCAGAGAGACCACTTTCAAATAGAATGCTTCCCTTTCAGCAGTGCCTTTATGAGAACCACCAGTATTTTTGAACAGCAAGACCCAGATTTACAATTTGCTAGGAAATAATTTATGTCCAGGAGTGACTGGTAACATAAGGACCTTCTGAAACATTTGCACAAAAGATTTAAGTAACCAACAGGGGAGAACTCGGGCAATGCCAAGGAGCAAGTGGAAATGGGGTTAAAACCAGCAGCATTCAAGCCATCTATCCCAGTGCAGCCTCTAAAGCAACTTCCTGCTGTGAAACTGGGAGTGAGAGGAGTTAAATGCTCCCCAAATCCTCAAAGACAAACTTGTGCATGGATAAATTATCTTCTCTCCTAGCCACTGACTGAGTCCGGCTTTATTGAAAAGCCTGCCAGGCTTCCCCAGCTCTCAGTCCCCCTCCCGCAGGCTCTCAGACCTTCCTCGCTGCTCTCTGCATCCCCATCTACGACTCTTGATGGCCAGCTCCAACCTACTGCTTTTTACCACCGCTGCACTAAGCCCAATGACTTCCTTTGCCACCGCTTCAGGAAGGGGCGTGCTCCAGGGCCAACCCCTCTCCTCTGATACCCAGAACGTTTCTACAGGCAGGTGTACTTGCCCTCACGTTGCTTTCCTATCAGCACAGCTCTTGAAAATCCCTGAAAGGGAATTTCATCATTTACAAAATAGAAAAATGACCGTTAAGTTCATTTGTGTTGTAAAGAACAGGATTACTGGACACAATGGTTGTTGGGAATGAACTGTTTGATAAGTGAACAGCACATACTAAGGATGGGAGGCTGTTGACAATCAAAATCCAATGAAGTTGAAAATGGACAAGAATTTCCATGGTCGCTCGTGTGCTAGCATATGGGGTTGACATTCTCGTTGTTTGACGCAGAGAATTCAGCAGCATGTGTGAGGAGCTGAAGCGTCTGTGAATTTCAATAAGTACACAGCTTACTAAATATACGTGCGGTTTCGAAACTGTGTTATTTGTTCCACCCAGAGAGTCTCATTTTAACACAGTTTTGAATAAATTCCTTGGTTGCTTAAAAGCTTGTTTGGTTCCTCTTCAGCAAAGCATGCAAGGTTTTGATGCTGAAAAAAGAGAAGACCCTATCTTCACTTAAATCTGCCCACAAAGGATTGGGGGGAAACATCAACAGAAGTGCCAGAGACAAAGGACAATAAACTCAGCCAGACTGTGCAGCCTGCAGACAAGGCCAGACCGACCCCGGTGAGCCCGAGGTTCCTGAGCTCAGATGCGAAGGCTGAGGACACATGAAGGGGAGGAGGAGCTGCACACATTTCGCCGGCAGAAACCCTCCCCCCAGATCCTAGCGATGCCCTGCCCAGTGAGGACGGGCTGGCAGGGAGAACCTGCGTGAGAGGAAGGGGCAGGCAGGCTGAGGCGTGGGGGTGGTGGCGGGCCTGGCCGTGCAGAGAAGGAACTCTCCCACTGCAGGGAAGGTGCAGACGACTCAAGGCAGATAGTTCAGACTCAGAAAGAAAGCAGGTGTCTGAGGCTGCAGTCCAGGAGCCACGGTCCCAAAGCGATTCTCTGCAGACAGCGAGAGTGATCTGGGTGCTCTGCGGACCTTGCGTAGCGTGTCAATGTCACAGATGTCAACGCAGCTGACATTTCATGCTATTCACGGCCCCTGACCCATGTAACAGCCTACCATAGGTCAGTGTGATCTAGGCAGTGGAACAGCAACACGTGAGAGACACATGGTCCGGGTCCACCCTCAGCGGACTTCCATTCTAGGAATATGAGCGGGGCCTGGGCGCAGATGAAACCCCAAACATCATATAAACACGTCAGACAACAGATGGCAGTGAGTGTGACAGAGAAGTGGAGCCAATGCCAAAGAGGGGGGAGGGGAAGGGGGACAGGGGCACAACTTTAAAGGGAGGAGAGGGAAGAAAGGCCGCTAATGAGAGGAGCAAAACCCTCCCGCAAGTGACGGACAGGGCCAAGCAGCTCTGGGAACAGAGAGGAGGAAAGGCAGAAGCCGAGAACGTGAAGGGCAGCAGGCCCGCCCGGGCGTCAGAGTGGCGAGAGAAGGGGAGGCCACCTGATACTCGAAGGCATTCCACAACCCTGACCAAACCTTTCCTCACAGGCCTGTCTCTTAGGAGCCTCTGAACAGAATCTCTTTTTCCAGCCAGTTACCCCTTGTTCTCCTCCGAAAATCTCTACACGAGTGTCTCCTGTCAGCTCACCCCCAGGACATTCTGCCATGCGAGACAGTCACCAGGGTGGGAAAGAGAGAGAGGGGTGGCCACGGGCCCAGCCGTTTCCAGGCTGAATGCTGAGTTCACGACCTCTCCCTCCAGGAGGCAAGGCCACGCTGCTCTCTGTTCAGGAGTGGCCGGGGCCTGCATGCATGTGTGCCTGTGTGTCCTCAGTCGCTTCCGACTCCGTGTGAGCCCATGGGCCTTTGTGACACCAGCTTCCTCTGTCCATGGGATTTCCCAGGCAAGAATACTGGAGTGGGCGGCTGTCTCCTCCTCCAGGGGATCTTCCTGACACAGGGATGGAAGCTGCGTCTTCTGTGTCTCCTGCACTGGCAGGTGGGGTCTTTACCACTGAGCCACGAGTGCATCTTAAACTTTACTGTATATTCAAGCCAGCTGTGCATCTTGCTAACATGCAGGTTTCAATTCAGTAGGTATGAGGCAAAGTCTGAGATTCTGCAGCTCAAAGCCCTAGGGGTGGCCTCTGTGCTTAGTCCAGGGTCCACACTGAGTTGTGAGGGACCTCCAACAAGGATGGAAATTGATCCAGAAGCCACACAATTCTCCTTAAGACTTGGAACCAAGATATATAGAGACAACATCTGCCAGAGGCAGGTTCTGAGCAGTGAGGTAAAGAAGCACCAAGGGTTAGGTTGGTGGTGCCACCCAGTGTCAAAAGCCAAAGAGATGGCAGTCTGCAGAGCGAGGACGCTGGGCCAGATGCACAGGCTGAGGGCAGAGTGTGAGGCTGGGTGTGAGGTCTCGTGAGGGTCTTCAGCGCCTCCAGGTCCTGCTCTAGGAGTCCAGGCACTCAGTGTATCCTTAAGCCACATGCTCTGGCCCAGCTCTCCATGAACTAGCTTGAGAGAGACCGGAAGAAAGGGCCTTGTCCAGACCCAGTTGATGGGTTAAGGAGGAGGGCTTAGCAAGTCCAACACCACCTCACGCCTGAGCCAATAGGGATGAGAGCGCTACTGCATTTAAAGGGTGAGTTTAGTGCAGAGACACATTCAAAGCAAAGATGCGATGTTCAAAGTGTATGTGTGTGCACTCACGTGTGATTAACAATATTAAACAAAGAAAACACAACAGTCAAAAGAATTCTACTGCATTTACTCCTGGCTGAAATAACTGATTTTACCTCTTATCGGTCATTACTCAAAGATAAGAAAGAAACAGTCATTTGTCCTGTCTAGAAAGCGGATGTGTCCCTGAATACCTGAGCATCTCCTGGGGCCAGGCCCCTGGTCAGTACTGTATACAGAGAGAACAGGAAGCCAAGCACCTGGCTCTACAGAAAGAAATACAGACCAAACAAGGGAGATACACAAAATGAAAACAAACACAGTCTCAGAAATGCCATGGCAAAAGCTAGCACAGAGAAAATTAACTTACCTTTTTACCCGTAACTTTGAGCATTTCACTTTCTCAGTAATTGTTACGAGCATAACATTTTCTTTTATGACTAACTTTTATTGTTCAGCTCACTTAAGCCATAAAGTGAAACGTTAAACATATGTTTAAATAGGAATTTTTTTTAAAGTCAGAAAAACCTGGGAGTCAGAAGACTCTTAGAGGCTTATGTGGTCCATTCACCTGCTTAAATTAGGACCACACCTACCACATCCCAGACAGATGTGGTTTTTCTTTAAAAAAGAAAAAAAAAAAGCCAGAGTATATTTTAATCCATTTAAGTACAAACAGTTTCAACCTGATTGCACTTAGATCAGCCTCTTCTGTTTTAGGCAGTATTTTAAAAATATCTGCATCACAACAACCTAATTTTTTTCAGCTTTAATTAAAGACCACTTAGACAAGCAACCAGCTTTTGTTATTCCCTGGGGTGTAGCTTAAAACACATTTTTATATAATTACTAATAATGACTAGGCAAAAGCAGGGAAGAGGTGTATGATAAAAAAGTCAAGAGCGAAGACTTGTATAAAATGTGCTAGTCACTGTATTCAGAAGTTTCAAAACAGGAAAACAGGTATTGTCTAGCAGAAACTGCATTCTACTGTGACATTACCCTTACCTTCACCTCATTAAAGGAGTTTAGCAGAGACATTACTTGGCCAACAAAGGTCTGCCTAGTCAAAGCTATGGCTTTTCCAGTACTCAAGTACGGATACCAGAGTTGGACCATAAAAATGGCTGAGCACTGAGGAACTGATGCTTTCAAACTGTGGTGCTGGAGAAGACTCTTGAGAGTCCTGTGGACAGCAAGGAGATCAAGCCAGTCAATCCTAAAGGAAATCAACCCTGAAAATTCACTGGAAGGACTGAAGCTGAAGCTCCAGTACTTTGGCCACCTGATGCCAACAGCTGAGACACTGGAAAAGACCCTGATGCTGGGAAAGATTGAGGGCAGGAGGAGAAGGGGGCGGCAGAGGATGGGACGGTATGATAGCATCACTGACTGAATGGACATGAATCTGAGCAAACTCTGGGAGATAGTAAAGGACAGGGAAGCCTGACCTGCTGCCGTCCATGGGGTCACAAAGAGTCGGACACAACTTAGCGACTGATCGACAACAACATGCGATTTTATTACAGTTCTATCAATTGTCATTAGTGAACCTCATCTCCCTAGAAAGGTAGGAGAAAAATGAAAAAGCAGGAAATGTAGCATTAAGTAAGAGCAAAGAGAAGTCTAACTGTAAGAGAACAATTATATTGAAAAATATCCATCTGTTCATCCCTAAAAATTTTGAGCACTTGCTCTGGGCAAAGCATGGTACTGGTGGCTGAGAAGAGGGAGGGGAACGGCAGGGGGCTGACAGGCTCCTAGGGTTTTAGACAGTATTTAAATCTCTGCTGAAAATCAGCACTATAAATACTAGAAACAGTCCCTGAACTGAATGGGTAAGGCAGCGGTGAAAAGCTAACTTCTTCCCACGAGCAGAGCAGCACTCGGGCACTGACACCCTCGTCCCAGCAAAGGACAACATCCCCTGCATTCCTATCTTCCTCAGATTCCTTCCTCTCCCAGCTGTCCTCCTCTGCCCGGCGTTATCATCACACCCCTGATCAGGCCTCTCGTCCTCCCACTCCAGACGCCTGGCCAACTTCCCACTGGTCCCGCCCCGGGAGTGGCTCTTCTCCAAGCCCTGCCACATGGATGCTCCTAGCAAGTCAGGATAGGCCAGTTTATGCGGCAGTAACAAACCCGAACAAATCCGAGTGGCTAAAAATGACAAAGCTTATTTCTTGCTCATGTCATTTAACAGCTGTGTGGTCTTGGGCACATAGCTTCTTTGGCCCTTGGTTTCCTCATCTGCAAAATGGGGAAAGTAACCTCAAGAGGGTTAAATGAATTAAGAGTGAAGTGTGGAGCAGCAGGCCCAGCACTCAGTAAGCCTAACTGTTACTCTTGATGCCGCCATCACTACTCCCAGGAGGCTGCTGCTGATGCCCCACATCTTGATCAGAAGCCCTGCGTGTCCTTCCTTCCAAGCTCTGACCACACCATGTCGTAGCACTCTGCTCCTCATCTGGGGCCCACACTACCTCAGAAGCTACCTGAGAGTAACGTCTGCATCTGAATCAGTTTGAACCTGAAAGCTTAAGAGAGTCTGGCACATGGGAGAGTCTCAGCAAATGCTCGTGGAGCTAAAGGGGGTAACGCGGACCAATCGCCCCTGTGCGTGACTCAACCCCCACGTGCTGTGCATACACGCAGAGGACTACCGTAGCGGAGACGCGCTCACAGTGGTAACGGAGCCCTCGTGGCGTCTGGCTAAGGGCACATGAGGAGGGTCAGAATGGCCATCTGAAGGTGGAAAGACTGAGTGCTGTCAGGATACAGCCTAGCTGGGACCTCTAGGACACAGGCTGCTGCTCCCAGGGAGTCTAAGCCGAGGTCGGGGGACACACGGACACAGGCCCACAGGGAACGGGCACCTAGGGCCTCAGGCCTGACTCGGGCCGTGACTTCCCTGCACAAAGCTGAAGCTGCACAAAAAAGCCAGCCCTGATACGGTGGAGAGTGCTGAGCTAACGCGAGAGTCAAGTCCCTGGCTGGGGTGACAGTGGCACAGATGTATAGGTTTGCCCAAACTCATCAAATCATTCATTCAGAATCTGTGCACATGGACTTCCCTGGTGGTCCAGTGGTTAAGGATCTGCCTACCAATGCAGGGGGCTCGGGTTTGATCCCTGGTCCGGGAGGACTCCACCTGACCCGGGGCAACTAGGCCCATGGACCACACCTGCTGAAGTCAGTGCGCTTAGAACCCAGGCTCCCCAACAAGAGAAGCCACCGCAAAGAGAAAGGACCACGAGTCACAACTAGAAAACAGCTCCTGATTGTCAGGGCAGAGAAAGCCTGAGCGCAGCAATGAAGACCCAGCACAATCAAAACTGATTTTAAAAAAGTTTTAAAAACCTGTGCATTTTGTCTGTGTGTAAATTAGATATACACACCTAGACAGATACATAAATATATACACCTAGATAAATAAACCCAGCCAGTGTATTAAAAAGCAGAGACATCATCTTGTCAACAAAGGTCCATATCATCAAAGCTATGGTTTTTCCAGTATGTACGGATGTGAGAGGTTGGACTATAATAAAGGTTGAGTGCCTGAATTGTGATGCTGGAGGTCTTGAGAGACCCTTGAACTGCAAGGAGATCAGACTAGTTAATATTAAAGGAAATTAACTTTGAGCATTCATCGGAAGGACTGATGTTGCAGCTCCACTACTCTGGTCAGCTGATGCGATGAGCCAACTCAGCCCTGATGCTGGGAAAGAGTGAGGGCAGAAGGGGCGGCCGAGCACAAGATGGTCCAGTAGCATCACCGACTCAGTGTAGAGTCTGAGCAAACTCCGGAGATAGTGAAGGACAGGGAGCCTGGCCTGCTGCAGTCCATGGAGTCGCAAAGAGTCGGGCACGATGCAGCAACTGAACAAGAACAACAAACCAGAAGGACAGAGAGGAGCTGGCTCTGGACACCACCAGCTGGCGGTTCCTCAGCTCCGACCCCCTCCCCAACTAGAGCTGAGCAGGGAGGGAAACTGTCCATCACACAGGTGAACCTGCCCTCTGCTGAGGACATCATGAAATACTACCATCCTGAAAGATTAGGCCCCTCCTCCTGCTCAGAGCCCCATGCAGAGGGGGACACTCTGCCCTCCCCTGCCCCGCCACAAGGCACTGACTTCTCTCCTCCATCCCAAAGAGGACTTCCCAGATGCCACCATCTTTCGCCTTTCAGCATCTTCCTCTGGGCTTTGAGTTACTTTAAAACTGGGGCCGTTTCTTCCACTGCCTTCTCTGCTGCCCTTAGTAGAGCGCTGGCACACAGGATGCTCTTAATAAATATTTGTTTCTCTGCAACACGTTTTTAAGGTTACCTTCGAATATATGAAACATACTGCCTTTAGATAAGAAGGTCACTTCTAAGTAAGAATAATGGCTAAACTACATTAAATCTTGAGAACTCAGTAAAGATTTAAATCTCTTCTTTTTTGGATATGTATGAATCCTACTGTCATGATTTATAAGTTCATAAAAGCCATATATTTACTGGGCAGAACAGACAGTAAGCCTGGAATGCATAAAAGCATGAGCATTCTTGCTGTGAAGATTACTGATGCCTCAGGCTTTTAAAAAAACGAGATGTCACACAAAGCTGTACATCAGGAACTTGCCCTAAATATAAAACATTACCCATTGCTCTATCAATTCCACTTTAAATCACAGCTCCTGGCACTGCGGCGGGAGTGTGGAGGCATGCGTGCACGCGCGCGCACACAGGCTGTGGTGTGTTTAAATGAACACCTGGCAACCTAAAGACAACATCTTAGAGATAACTGTCAGAGCATGAAACACTGCACTAACCGAGAATGTCTCAGGCTGTGAATCAGCCCAGCAACATATCCAAGCAACCTGGAAGTCTGGGGTGATACTCCGTAAGGAATGCCAGTTTCTCAAGGTCAACACTTGGAAATGATTTGAAAAGGCAAAAGGAGAAGGGGGCGGCAGAGGATGAGATGCTTAGATAGCATCACCGACTCAGTGGACATGGATCTGAGCAAATTCCGGGGGACAATGGAGGACAGAGGAGCCTGGTAGGCTGCAGTCCCTGGGGCCACAAAGAGTTGTGTACGATTTAGCAACTAACAACAGCTCTGAATCAGATGTTTTAAACCTTGATCATAACCTACAGCACTGAAGGGGGAGTATCTCCAGCCAGGAGTTGCAATTTTATAAAAGTAAAACTGGCTTTTCTGAGCTTTTACGTGAATTTGAAATGGCTAGAAAGTTGCAATGTGGCTCAGGTAACACTCCAACAACACTGCTAAGCAGACTGCACATGATGGAGGGGAGTAGGTTGGACAACTCTGAGCCAAAGGTGTCAGGCAGGAAGCTGGAAGCTCCAGATGACGTGGGTAGGGTAGGGGGTGAGGGGCTGACTTGGGCTGGGATCCCCTAACCCCTGTGGGGGACCTTTCTGATAGCAGTGTTCTAGTGACAAATATTTAAGTCCCTCTTTGCAGTTCAAATTTTGAAGTATCAACTATAGTTTGAATTTTTTGCATCTTAGTACAGAAACTGAGCTTGTGTTTTCTTCCCCTTTAGAGACATAATTAAAAATAATAAACAGTGTACACAGAAGTCTAATAAACACCAATTTAATAAATGTACCCTGAATGAGTCCAATGGATTGGAGAAAGTGTATCAGGCTTAATTTTCTAATAAGGGTAAGCTCAACTGTTTATAAAAACTATACAAGAGAATAATACTTAAAAGAAAAGAGAATGTCCATTAATTTGCATGGGAATTCTAGTCACAATTCTGACATTAACTAAAATTTCAAAACAATCTGACATAAAGTCAGTATACTAAAAATTCCTTGAATCCTATGTGCCTGTGAAAAGGGTTTTTAAAAATCCTATCCAAACGTACCAATGCTATAAAAATCTTCTAAAACTGCTAGAAATGATTTTCCAAGATTAAAAACAAGTCCATCTTAAAGGCATTACAGAAAGGACTGATTTCTTTCTTTCTTCAAAATGCTCAATGAAACAGCCCCGCTCTTTCTGGAACACGTTCTCCAGGGGCCCTGGAAGGGAAACAGCAGAATTCTAAATCTGACTAAGATGAGGGTGCGGGCCCCTGTCCTGGGCCTCCCCTGACTGGCCTTGCTGCTTCGGGAAACAGAGGCCGCTCCTCCACTGGGGCCTGGGGTGGGGTGGTGGTGGAGGGCTGCCCATCAGCTGGTACTGCCCCTCTCTGCACTGAAGCTCTGAGACATTTTTGTTTGGTTTGGGTTGGGCTGGGGGAGAGAGGAGGATTTAGCTGAGAGCTGCCAGGGCTGAAATTCCAGCAGGCCAGGGACACGCCTTCCCCCTCCCTGCTCCCAGTCGGATTTTTCTGTCAACGCCCCCACCCCGCGCCTCCCAGCTCAGACTTCCCAGCCCGGCCTCCTCCACACCCCCAGGCCCCAGGCTGTCCTTCCAGAGCTGCAGGTGCGGACCCAAGTCACTCCTTGCCACAGAAAGGGGCAGGGTGTGATCTATTTCAGAAAACATTTGAAACTGTATTCTCGTCTCATCTCGCCTATGATCCTCAAGTCATCTCTTCTTCCATCTTCAGGCACTGCCTGAGTGGGCCTCAAAAGATGAAACTTCAACTCCAGGCCCGCTCCTGTCCCAATGCTGCGTGGAAGGGACTTATTTTTAAGGTTTCCTGTTGGAGTTTTCCAGTGGGTAAATTCAACATTGAACTAACTCATACCACATAAATAGTGATGAGTCATTCCCAGAAATTAGTCTCACGTTAAACCAATTATTCAAATGTCTGAGAGTAACATGAGCTAAGTGTCGCTTGGGGAAGGATTTGTAACATAAGATGTACAATAATACAAACAGTCCAACCCGAAAAAGACAATCACACCCCAGCCACCCACTCAACAAGCAAGCTCACATGGGGGAGCAAGTTCTCAGCAGAGGGGCTGAAACGATGCCAAAGGGCCTTTGCCGGAAATTTCAGTCAAACACAGCCTAGAAATATCCATTAAGAAGTTCATCACAGCGACTGATGATGCCAATAGCTCACTGTCTCTAAATGCTTGCAGCACACGTGCTCTCTGCTCAGGCATGTAAGACGAGAGACCTGTGTGCTCAGCTGTGTCTGACTCTTTGGGACCCCGTGGACTACAGCCCGCCAGGCTCCTCTGTCCATGGAATTTTCCAGGAAATGTGTGTGTGTGTGTCTGTGTGTGTGTATAGTACATATTAGTAGATAAAATTTTCTTTAACAAAAGTATCTTTTTGAAAATGTCAGTTTTCTGAGACTGTACTCAGA
Organism: Neotragus pygmaeus; assembly: GCA_006410875.1. Classification (NCBI taxonomy): domain Eukaryota; kingdom Metazoa; phylum Chordata; class Mammalia; order Artiodactyla; family Bovidae; genus Neotragus; species Neotragus pygmaeus. The sequence continues at coordinate 18,138 of SJYV01005162.1, read as the reverse complement.
ATACTAACTACTTAAAAATAGTCTGGATAAGCAGAGAGAATCATTTTTACTCTTACACCTGTAAGACTGATAGTGGATATTCTGCATGCATTCCTTTACAACCAGAAATCAATAAGAAGAAAACAGGAAGCACCACGTCTGTGGCTAACGATGTCCCCTGCAGACGACCACCACCGCGCCTTGGCCAGCAGTGCCTCTGGGCCCAGTGCAGGGCCCAGCAGCCAGTCGCTGGGAGGCTGCGGAGCCGGGCCACCTGGGTTCTCACATGCCTCCACTGTGGACTGTGTGTGACCTTCAGCAAGCTGTTCGACCCTGATGGGACTCAGTTTACAGGTCTGTATGATGGGGATAATTATCACCCACTCTAGGAAACTGTTGTTCAGTCGCTCAGCTGTGTCCGATTCTTTTCGACCCCATGGACTGCAGCCTGCCAGGAAACACTTGAGGGTAAGCGCACTGGCGTGTGTAAACAGACTGTAAGGTGTCTGTCAGTCAGCACCACGCAATGCTTGCCTCTGTTAGTGTGATTCCTTTGTTGTTACTCATTCGCTGTAATCCACCTGCCAACGCAAGAGCCACAGGTTCGATCCCTGGGTCGGGAAGATCCCCTGGAGGAGGAAATGGCAATCCCCCCTCCATTATTCTTGCCTGGCAAGTCCCATGGATGAGGAGCCTGGTGGGCTGTGGTGCCTGAATGGGGCTGCCAGGAGTAGGACGTGATCCAGCGACTAACAGCAACACAGGAGGAGACGACAGTGACAGGCCTCGGGCCTCAGGCTCAGTTAGGAGGAGAGTCCTGGCTGCTCCCGACCACATTACCAAGTTTGCTCTTGGGACCAGACAGAAACAAATCACACAAATACGTGAAAACCTGACGAGGGCTTGAAGTGTTTCCTCTCCAAGTTATGTGTGCCTCGTACACAAACCCGATCTGGAGGAAATGCAAGGTGACGACGGGACTGACAGCATGATGCTGACCACGGGGAAGACCAAAGGTCGAAGGTCGGGTAGAGCTGGGGCTCTCCGCCCGCTCAGGGTGGCCCCCCAACAGACGCCCAAGCACCGCGCAGCGTGCGCCTCCCCGGGAAGGCTGATGCGGCTCTCCTGCCCTGGCCCCGGCTCTAGGATGCTGCCTCCGAGAGAAAGTCAGCCAGGCCTCGTGCCGAGGGAGGGCGGCGGCCATCTGNGCTCTCCGCCCGCTCAGGGTGGCCCCCCAACAGACGCCCAAGCACCGCGCAGCGTGCGCCTCCCCGGGAAGGCTGATGCGGCTCTCCTGCCCTGGCCCCGGCTCTAGGATGCTGCCTCCGAGAGAAAGTCAGCCAGGCCTCGTGCCGAGGGAGGGCGGCGGCCATCTGGCAGCTCCCGGGCAGAGGGGGAACCGGCAGGGCCCAGCCTTCTCCCTCTTCAGCACCTGCTCGTGGTGCCACCCCGCAGAAACCCGCGCTGAGAGCCACAAGGAGGACACCGCCACCGCTGGGGATGACGGCTGCTCCCGGAGCCAGGCCCCCCCAACACTCTGCTCAGCGAGGCGGGCAATGTGGGGCAACACGGGCCTCGGCACAAATGGGCAGGCGGAACTCCCCGCCAGACAGCTCACTGAGGAACTCGCATAAAGAGCAGTTCTCATCACAAAAAATAATTTAATCTCAGAACAAATGTAAGACATTCAGTAATGGTATCTCATTGTTCAGATCAAGAAGCTGAGACTCTGAGAAGTAAAGTGTACCAAGCTTGCCTTCTTAGTAAGTAAACAAAAATGGAATTTAAACTTTTTCCCCAAATCAAAAAATCCCCATACACTGTACTGAAGGTAACTGTGGGAACACCAGAAGCAGGGAGTCCAGGGGAGGCTCACGCAGCCAACGTCCACCTGGGCTCNTGCCTTCTTAGTAAGTAAACAAAAATGGAATTTAAACTTTTTCCCCAAATCAAAAAATCCCCATACACTGTACTGAAGGTAACTGTGGGAACACCAGAAGCAGGGAGTCCGGGGGAGGCTCACGCAGCCAACGTCCACCTGGGCTCCCTGCCAGCTTGGCTGCTGGGCGTAGTAGTCCCCGGAAGGCCCTGGGGGCCTGGGGCACATCCTGCCACTGGGCAGACTCTGTACCACCCGTGGTGCCAAGAATGAAAAGCCACAGCAGAAAAGGAGAGCGAAGGGATGTGGGATCCAACCAGGACTAAGTTCCTGGAGGCTGGGGCACACGATGAGGGGATAAGAGGATCTGAAAAAAGAACAGATCGTTTTCAGAAACGAAAGATATTTTAATGATTCTATCAAGACAGAGACTGTCTCCCGTGGAGTTCAGAGTCCATCAGCACGGCAAACAAAGGCCTGCTCAGCCTATCTGGCCAACTCTCCACTCCAGCCCCCTCCCTCATCCCCCGCCATCCACCA
>SJYV01005162.1:0-10894 GCA_006410875.1 Neotragus pygmaeus | reverse complement strand
ACCACCCGACCTCCCACCCCTGGGTCCCAGTGAAGTCCAGCACATAGCACGTGGGCACACACACGTGCTCACAGGAGCCATTCTGCCTGCCAGGCCAACCCTCTGGTCTGCCAGCCTCTTGCTCAGTTCATCCCCAAAGGCCTAGATCCCAGAGCTCCTGCTGAGGCTCCAAGGTGAACCCTTTGTATGAAGCACTTAGGAAGTTTCTACTATTCATCCTGAGGACTCTGCACACACCACTTACTACCCTATGTTCACACCTGTCTCCCCCTTAGAGTGTGAACTCCTTGAGAGTAAGCACCAGGCCAAACCCATCTCTGCAGCCCCAGCGCCTGCAGTCCTTGCTGCCACACAGCAGACGGCAGACACAGATTTGTTGAACTGAACTAAAAGCTCTTATGATGCCAAATAGCACATTCGTTCATATTTGGAGTCAAAATTATTCCTGACTTTACTCTTAACGGCAACACAGAAACAGATTCGAATTCAACTAAATTCCACAGTTTGAGACTAAATATCATTCTCGGTCCACTAGAGTGTGATAGGTCTGAAATTAAATTCTATCAGGCCGAGATAAGCAGTAGGTTTTTAAAAGCAGCAGAGGCGAGCAGTCCAATAGGGACTTCAAGTATTTTTTTTTTAAAGGCTTTTTATATGAACATGACTTTGATCCTCTTAATTTTCAGCTGCAGCCAGGAGGGGGTAAAAAAAAAACACGAAATATGCTAAAGATCAAAACTGTTTTAGATGTGTGACAGACAGCTCCATTATATTTTTTTTTTAAGAAAAGGAGAGAACTCTCTAACATTTGCAATAAGAGTACTTCTCTCATTTAGCCAAAGAAATGAAGCCTGGGGAGATACAAAGAAATTTCACAGTATCACAAGCACTCCGATTTTATTAAGTGGAGATATGTCGCAGAAATCTTGGGAACTGCTGCACTCAGCAAAAGCTAATGGGCCCAAATCAGAGGTCCTGACACTAAAGGCTGAATCTGAATTCTATTCCTCTTAGTGTTCCACACCTTGGAAGAATACACTTTATTATTTTCTCTCCTCTCTCTTTTTCCTACACACACCCCATGCACCACCCCCAGCCCAGCTATTATTGTTTGGCAAAATCATCCAGATCCTCGGCTCATGTTTCATTTTTTCAAATTCTTCCACTAAAAATAAATTTAAACTGCAATTATTAAAGCCTCCAGACCTTGGTTGGACGGGTCAGGATGGTGTCCTACTCTGAAGTACAACAAAGAAAAAACTAACCTTGGTTGCTAATTGAACTCAGTACATACTCTTGTCACAGAGGAAAACCAGAAGTCTACATTCAGGCCTGTTTCCCTTCTTAATAGTATTTTCTTATTATTAAAATGATTCATGTACACTGTGTATGACTATGGGCTTCCCAGGTGGCACTAGAGATAAAGAACCCATCTGCCAATACAGGAGACATAAGAGAGGTGGGTTCGATGCCTGGGTTGGGAAGGTTCCCTGGAGGAAGACATGGCAACCCACTCTAGTATCCTTGCCTGGAGAATCCCACAGATAGACAAACCTGGTGGGCTACAGTTCATAGAGTCACACAGAGTTGGACACAACTGAGCAACTCAGCATGCATGAATGCCAAGTGCTCTTGAGAGATAACTATGAAAAGTATATAGGAAAAAGAAACCAATCCTTAATTTGACCAGCCAGAGATAACTGCTATTAATGTTGTAGTGTATTTCTTTGGGGATGTATATATGTGTTTGCATAAATATACATATAACAGACACAGAAACGTAAAAAGTAGGTGCTCATGAGATATAATGTTGTATCCTACTTCGAACTCCCACTGACCAGGATATCACGAGCACCATACCAACATGGTACCTGCTTTTTGAAAACATGATTGTATTGGCTGTATATCATACTACCATAACTGAGCAAAACAGCCCCAGTGAATGGAAAAGTAGACTGTTTCTACTATTATCTACAATACTGAAGTCGGCATACGCATAAACACAGCTGACTGTGATGCAGCACTTATCTGATGTTTTAAACGGGCGAGCTAATCTACCTCGTCACAGCTGCTCTTCCATAAGATGAGTACAGAGTTGCAAAGGGGTTGAATACTCTGCTCAGGGTCACCCAGCTATGATTTAGCAGAACCCAGGTTTAACAGCAGTAGTAGCAGGTTTAAACCTATTTAGGCTGGTCTGTCTAGTCAAGGCTATGGCTCTTCCTGTGGTCATGTATGGATGTGAGAGTTGGACTGTGAAGAAGGCTGAGCACCCAAGAATTGATGATTTTGAACTGTGGTGTTGGAGAAGACTCTTGAGAGTCTCTTGGACTGTAAGGAGATCCAACCAGTCCATTCTGAAGGAGATCAGCCCTGGGATTTCTTTGGAAAGAATGATGCTAAAGGTGAAACTCTAGTACTTTGGTCACCTCATGCGAAGAGTTGACTCGTTGGAAAAGACTCTGATGCTGGAAGGGACTGGGGGCAGGAGGAGAAGGGGACGACAGAGGATGAGATGGCTGGATGGCATCGCTGACTTGATGAACGTGAGTCTGAGTGAACTCCNCAACCTAGATAGTATATTCAAAAGCAGAGACATTACTTTGTTGACTAAAGTCCGTCTAGTCAAGGCTATGGTTTTTCCTGTGGTCATGTATGGATGTGAGAGTTGGACTGTGAAGAAGGCTGAGCACCCAAGAATTGATGATTTTGAACTGTGGTGTTGGAGAAGACTCTTGAGAGTCTCTTGGACTGTAAGGAGATCCAACCAGTCCATTCTGAAGGAGATCAGCCCTGGGATTTCTTTGGAAAGAATGATGCTAAAGGTGAAACTCTAGTACTTTGGTCACCTCATGCGAAGAGTTGACTCGTTGGAAAAGACTCTGATGCTGGAAGGGACTGGGGGCAGGAGGAGAAGGGGACGACAGAGGATGAGATGGCTGGATGGCATCGCTGACTTGATGAACGTGAGTCTGAGTGAACTCCGGGAGTTAGTGATGGACAAGGAGGCCTAGCGTGCTGCGATTCATGGGATCACAAAGAGTCGGACACGACTGAGCGACTGAACTGAACTGAGGCTGGTTCAAGTCAGAGTGTCTCATTTACTTATAGTGAAATCTAGAATAATCTTCACTATTTCTAATCCATAAAATGTCCTTGCTTAATCTAAAAAATCAACTAAATACTATCTATACTATCTACCGTTCTATCTTTAACAGTATAATAGATTTCAGATTTATTCTGGTGTTTATTATGGGTGAAGTTGGATTTTTTTCCAATTAGTTAATCAATCATCTCTGGTTCACATTCACACTAAACTTCTCTTTTCTCTCTGGGTTTCTGGGCTTTCTTTGTCGCACGCTCACTTCTTATAACTTCTCAGGTGTCTGCTTCTATGCTCGCTTCCACTAAACAAGACATTTCTGTATACTGTTATTTTAAAGTGTATTTTAATATTGTTAATTCTTCCATTATTTTCATGTTTTCTCAAAATTCTGAGTTCCCTCCTCAGGGGATTGTAATTGGCCGAACAATTAACAAACAATGAGTCTAAAAACAAGTATCTTTACAATATTCTGTATTTTTATCTAGGAACGCACTTCTTTTCCCCTCATCTAAGTCTCAGATACCTCTTATTTCAGATACTGCAAAATAATGGTTTTTACTATTGAATACAAATCCATTTAAAACCCTTATTGTTTAGAAACTGACCACTTGGCCTAGCAAAGAAAACTGAATTTTTCACCAGGCTTTTACAAACTGCTGAGTCACCCCAGGCAAATGACTTTTACACTCTTTCTTTTCGTATGTAAGAAACGTGTAAATGATGCTTCTGCGAAATACACATATCCCTGAAATGCAGTTTTCTACACTAATCTGAAGAAGTTGTAGACTACTGAAGACAGTTCAACAGGAACTAAGAAATACAGTCATTCCCAAGAAGCAGTCAGTCCCGGGTGCACTGGTTTACAGAAGATACCCCTGCTTAAGGGCTCCTACATGTTGATCCAAGATTTCAAATGTCTCTTTCTCCAGCAAAAGTGGACGTAGTGGAGCCCAGCAGAGTTTGGGTCTGGAGGTCAGAGGTCAGCCTGTTCCTACTGCTCCAAATAACTCAACTACCCAAGGTCTGACTAACCAGTACAACAGGGCTCTCACCCCCTGCTCACTGCTCCTCATCCAGCAGTGCGGTGGTTTGGCAGGTGTTAAACCAGACCGGGTATGTCCTGCCTGCAAAGAAGCTTAGTCTCTGAGGAAGACAATGGTGGGAGCATGGAGAAAGCACAGCATGGAAGGGCTTGGCATGGGCTGGAGCCTGGTTAGTATGAAACAGACAACAGTGAGTTGCATGGTGTTTCTGTATTTAGCATGACTCTTCCTTTGAAATAATGTTAAACCTTTTCTGCAGAAGAGCTCATCACTCTACAAGATGCAGACAGCTGCAGCACACTCAGCCACGGTATGTGTCCTCTGGCTAGGAATTTTAATTTCATTTACTGCAGCAGGAACTGTAAGTTCAGGAACTAATGGTGACGGTTTGATTTATGAATTTTGACATATTTCTTGAACTCAGATTACATTACAAAGATGTGGAATTCTAAGCAAGCCAGCTCTTGTCTATACATTCAATCTTCAAATCAATAAGCTGGGATTCTGTGCAACTAGTTTCCAACAGAGGAAAATACACAGTCTAACTGAGATGGGCTGTAAATCTGTAATTCAGAAGTCCCTTAAAACACTCTCAAGACTGAGCTAGAACCAATTCTGGAATCCACACAGAAAACCCTTCAGCTCTCTAGTCGACAATAACAAAAGGGAAATTCAACTGAGAAAGTGTTGGTAGTCAAACTAAAGAGAGGAAAAAAAAAAAAAGATTCGCATGCTTTGCTTTCACTCTGCTTCCTCCCCAAAGTGGGACTTCCCTGGTGGCTCAGTGGTAAAGAATCTGCCTGCCAAGGCAGGAGATGTGAGCTTGATCCCTGGGTTGGGAAGATCTCCTGGAGAGGAAACAGCAACCCACTCCAGTATCCTTCCCTGAGAAATGCCATGGATAGAAGAGCCTGGCAGGCTTACAGCCCAAGGGGTCACAAAGATTTGGACACGACTTAGCAACTAAACAGCAACAACAAAGCACAGAGTATGGAACGGTCTGTAAATACTGTGAGATGCTGTGCACAAACGGCTGTTTCAATAACCACAGTGGGGAGACACGGACATGAACTACAGCTACTCGCTCACAGAGGGGCTGGAGGTGGCGGGGTGTGGGGGAAGGAGGAGGGGTAAGTGACACCAGACACACTGTCAAATGCTTTACATGGAAGTGATCACATTTAATCCTTCCAACCATAAGGCAGGTGTAACAGTTTCCATTTTACATGTGAAAAAGCTGAGATTCAGAGAGGTTAAGTCACTTGTCCAAATTTATACTATACAGCTAAAAGGTGGTGAAATTAAGAGGTAATGTGGGCTTCTCTCAGCCTTGTCTGGACTCTCCGCACTATCCCAAGCTGTCTGTCTGTTGTAAGGCTTCCCTGCATACATCACTCCTATTTATGGAGCCAAACATTACAAGCCAAGGGAAGAGAGAAGAGCCAGTGCCAGGAGGACTCAATGCCAGGACACCTTCAGTAGCCTACCTGGAATTCCCCAGTTAGGCAGGCGTAGAGTTATGGTATTAAAGCTTCCTGTAAAAGTGGAAAAATATGGGCCTGGGAAAGAGCGCGGATTAACCACTATCATCCAGGAAGATCTAGGGCAAGGGTTTCATGAGGGAGTAGTCCTCAAGGGAGAAGCGAAGAATGGTGGCGATGGCTGTGGGTGACTAGAAAGAAACCACTTTTGCTCGCTGAAGTGAACTTGAGTGATACTCAGATCAACGTCTGTGTCACGGTTCTGCCGATGGTCAGTTTGTGTGCATCACACTGAAGCCTTATGCAGAAACAACACACACGTGCTGCACCAGGAACCAGAAACAAAAACTGCTACTATCTTCATGTACAAAAACTGGGGGTGTCGGGCAGGGTGTAGAAAGCAGGGGAGTTGGGCAATGCTTAAGAATGTTCAAACTACTGCAAACTGCACTCATTTCATGTGCTAGCAGGATTATGCTCAAATTCCTTCAAGCTAGGCTTTAGCAGCACACGAATTGAGAATTTCCAGAGGTACAAGCTGCATTTAGAAAAACCAGAGGAACCAGAGATCAAATCGCCAAGATCCATTGGCTCACAGAAAAAGCAAGGGAATTCCAGAAAAAACATCTACTTCTGCTTCACTGACTATGCTAAAGCCTTTGACTGTGTGGATCACAACAAACTGTGGAAAACTCTGCAAGAGTTGGGAATACCAGATCATCTTACCTGCCTCCTGAGAAACCTGTATGCAGGTCAAGAAGCAACAGTTAGAACCAGACATGGAACAACGGGCTGGTTCCAAGTTCGGAAAGCAGTATGCCAAGGCTGGATACTGTCATCTTGCTTATTTAACTCATACGCAGAGTACATCATGAGAAATGCCAGATTGGATGAAGCTCAAGCTGGAATAAAGATTGCTGGGAGAAATAACAACCTCAGATATGCAGATGACACCACTCTAATAGCAGAAAATGAACAGGAGCTAAACAGCCTCTTGATGAGAGTGAAAGAGGAAAGTGAAAGAGCTGAGTGAAAAAGCTGCCTTAAAACTCAACATTCAAAAACTAAGATGACGGGCCCATCACTACATGGCGAATAGATGGGGGCTGAGTGGAAACAGCGACAGATTTTCTTGTCTTGGCTCCCACGTCACTGTGGACAGTGACTGCAGCCATGACATTAAAAGACACCCGCTCCCTGGGAAGAAAAGCTATGACCAAACTAGACAGCGCATTAAACAGCCAGAGGCATCCCTGCTGGGAAAGACGAAGGCAGGAGGAGAGGGGACAACAGAGGACGAGACGGCTGGATGGCATCACCGCCTCGATGGACTTAAGTTTGGGCAAGCTCTGGGAGATGGTGAAGGACAGGGAAGCCTGCTGTGCTGCAGTCCATGGGGTCACAAAGAACCGGACATGACTGGGTGACGGAACGGCAGTAACAAGGGACAGACAGACAAGGCAGAGAGGGGAGCACAGAGCAGAAAGCTTCCCTGCACCGACCTCAGATGGTTTTGCAGAGAAAGCATCCTGTGACCCTCAGCTCTGAGGGCTGAATTAAGGTCAGTGTGATGAGTGCAGGCTGGGACATCCACAGGGCGAGCACGGGCCAAGAAGGCCTGCCTGCGTAAGGGCTGAGCATCAAGGGCACTGCCACCCAAACACACCTGACCTGCACACGGGCATGCTCAGCCGTGTCCGACTCTGTGACCCCCGTGGATGGCTGCCCGCCAGGCTCCTCTGTCCACCGGATTCTCCAGGCATGAATACTGGCATGGGTTGCCATTTCCTCCTTCAGAGGATCCTCCCAACCCAGGGATCGAACCCATGTCTGCTGCACCAGCAGGCAGAATAGATTCTCTACCCCTGAACCACCTGGGAATCCCCAAACCCACTGAGAGCATCACAAAGGAAACACTAGCAGACGCTTGTCCGTGGTGTTCTCTCTGCAACTGTAATAAATAGATGACTCAGTCAATTGTCTAGGTAACTAGTCAGCCAGTAATCTGTACAAAACAAGGACTGATCCCCCACTAAGAGCAACGACCTAAAGAAAAAACTAGGAAGGAGCAACAGATTTTTTTTTTTAAGTTTCATGATTTAACAGGCAAATATGCTGCTTAAGAACATTTTAAATAGAAATCATTTTGAAAAAGGATACAATGGTTTGACTGTTTGTGGTTCCTCCCATATGGATGTGAAAGGCACCCCTCACCCTTAAAAAAGGGACGTAAAAATAATCCTCTTATGAATGCTTAACAATCATTATTTACTCTACAACTTTAATGGAAAAAGTGCAATCAGAGCTACANCCCCACTAAGAGCAACGACCTAAAGAAAAAACTAGGAAGGAGCAACAGATTTTTTTTTTTAAGTTTCATGATTTAACAGGCAAATATGCTGCTTAAGAACATTTTAAATAGAAATCATTTTGAAAAAGGATACAATGGTTTGACTGTTTGTGGTTCCTCCCATATGGATGTGAAAGGCACCCCTCACCCTCAAAAAAGGGACGTAAAAATAATCCTCTTATGAATGCTTAACAATCATTATTTACTCTACAACTTTAATGGAAAAAGTGCAATCAGAGCTACAAAGCTTAAATTTTGAATTAAAATTTTTAATAACTGGCAAATATTTTATGCTATATATTAACACATGTCCTTACAGTCTAAAATGTGGCTATGGATAAATCAAATAAAAACAAGGCAAACTACAAATAATTACAAAAGCCAGCATTTAGGGGAACATTCATTTTTGTTTGAAAAAGTTATTTAAACTGCCTTTGTTTGCAAACGTGGTCAGGAAATTTTATAGTAAAATGTAGGTTCCTTGAAGAGGAAGAGTATATCTTACTTGCTTTGTTATCTTCAGCATCAACAACTGTGCTCAGTATGTAGTGGACACTTGACAGATGTTTTAAAATAAATTCTCATTTAAGAAACATTTACTGAATGCTTATATATGGCAGGTACAACTTAGATGCTGGGGGTCACACAATGGGTAAAACATTTACTGGAAAATGCATCACAAAGATATAGAAATGAAACCTGCCTTCACAACAGATAAGTGGCCAAACAGTTCATTGTCTTTACATGGTGAACTTTTCCATATAGAACGGACTTATTTTTAAAATGAAGTCATGCCTGTAATGAAAGCTTTATGGGTGCATATGTTTGAACACATGGGATCAAACATATGTGTGAAAGCTAGCAATCTCTCAATCAGCAGCAGAAGGGGGAAGAGAAGACACTGAACAGCATTTCCACAAAAGCCTCAGCAGAATGAGTTCAGCCACAACAGTGGATGGCCCACCTCAGTCACCACGAGTTCTTGGGGTGGGGTGGCGGCATCGGGGAGAAGGCAGAGAAACTGGATCACCTGCTCATCCATTCTGAAGAATGCATTCAGCTTTATGAAAAAAACAAACACTGTGTTCGGTCTTTCTTCTATTCAATAATAAGCACCCACTTAAAGAGTTCATGACAATAGCGAAGAGAAGAAGAATGAGGAAGCAACAAAGTGAACCGAACATTCCTTATTCTAACAAAGGAGAGGCAGGAGAGTGCTTTCGTCATGTTTGCAGCATTAATACCCATGTGCTGCTCATGACAGAAACCAAACACAACCTCCGTTTCAGGCCCACCAAGGTCTGCAAGCAGTGAGCCAGGACCAGAGGTGGCAGAACACACAATGTGAGCTGAGCGCAGCCACAGGTGAGAACAGCAGGCACAGGCGCTGCGCCGGAGAGCAGCCCTTACACGACACGGGAAAGGGAGCGCCAGAGACTCCGTCACAGCTCAGGAAACACACGCCACCACACGCAGAGCTGGGACGCATGGGGAACGGGGGCAGACAGATCTCTGAGCACCTTTCAATCGCAGACCAGGCAGCCTGACCCTCCTGAAAACTGCCCATGGACACAAATGGAAAGATTATCGCCCTTCCTGGCACTATGGTGCAGGCCAGCTCCCATCTGAGTTTACAGAGGGCTGCCCGTCCCCCACTGTGCCCTCCCCCTCAAATCAGGGACTCTGGCTGGAGCTGCGGGCACCCCTGCACGCCTCCCTACTAAGGGGAGCACGCAGCACATAGCAGGGTCCATTCCACACACGCCAGCTGAATTAAACCACACCTAGTCCCTCTGAGCCTCGGTTTCTTCATTTAGAAAATGGTGACAATATCTTTTCAGCCTTGCTAGAGAGGTGTCAAAACGTTCCAAAGAACTAATGCAGAGGAAACGACCTTTGTAACAGAGAAAGGGTCACATAACTAATCACAGGGGGCGCCATCCGCAGGTGGGCACCACACTCAATGCAATGAACAAAGTTACACAGATAAGCAGAGACCTAGCTGGGCTTAAATGACTTCTGACCAAATCTCAGAACAATCAGCAGTGCACAAAGATTGCAGGAAATATGTGCCAATAACTCTGGGATTCTGGTTCAACAAGGACGGACGGTTCCCCTGTGCTCCAAGTGGGGAAGCAGCACAGGAGGAGACTGGCCTGCCTTATCCATCTAAGGGTCCCCAAGGCTAGGGCAACCCACAATTGATGAATGGATGACACAGAGACAGAGACGTGAGCTGCAAAAGGGTGGCTGACTTGAACCAAGAGCTGGTTAGCCTCCAGCATCTCAGGTCACTCAGGAAGTCTATTTAAGACATCTTCCCCAAAGCCCTGGAAAGCTTCCAGATGAGAAGCCCCGTGGTAGAAGGGGGAGAGCACAGGCCCAGGCTCGCAGACAAACCTAAACTCTGCTCTGGACTCTGCAGATCACTAACTGGTGGCCTCTCCCTCCAGTGTGCCTGGCAGAACCTGACTCCAGGACTGATGCAAAGATGAAAGAGCGTAACACATGTCCATAAGCACGAGGCTGGACAAAGCACTCAACAAACCTTCAGCCCGCTTCCCCTCTGGGTGAAGGATCACCTTCACCAAGCTTGATGATATAAAATCCCCCTAACACATATCTTTAGTCATGGAGAAAGAGCCAAACGTCCTTCTAGGCCCGAGCTGCAGAGAAGTGAGACAATCCAGATGCTATAACGAAAATCAACAGCATGGTGATAAGGACGTGCTCTAGAACCATCTGTTTCTCCAAAATGAACTCCACCCTCTGCAGCATCAGTGAGCAAGGCTAACACCCAGTGAGTCATGGTTGTGATTCTGTGATAGCTTCTTTGGAAGGAGAACAAAATCCCACAAGCAATGCTTTCAGGCTAAGCTTTTTGTTGGTGTAGGTAAAAATGTAGGAGAAACAG
>SJYV01005160.1:0-11316 GCA_006410875.1 Neotragus pygmaeus | reverse complement strand
TAAAACTCAAGTAACAAGCTCTTTACACTGAAAAATACTCTAACTTGGAAACTATAGAATAGTTTAAAAAAAAAGTTACTTTAGGTCATATAAAATCCTCAACTCATTAGAAAATAGAATTAGTAGTAATTGTTATCCTGATCAAATATGATAAAACAATTTGATCAAAATACAGTAAAACCAGAAACTTTCTATTAAATAACTGTTATGTAAATGGGAATTAAAAGTTGTCTAGGAAATGGAAATAAGAAAACCACTAAATATCAAATATAGCTGAAACTATATTAAGAGGAAATCAAAACCTCTAATAATTTCATTAGTGAATTAAGAGACAATGAAATGATAGTTTAAGCTTTTTTCAGTTTTTTAGCATGTTTCCAAAAAATGGAAACAAAGCAAATCTAAGAAATAATTAGTAAAAAGAAAAACCGAAAATAGACAATTGGAAAAGCGGAGAATGATGAAGCTATATTTTATATTTAACAGATAATAGCCAGAAGCTGGAGTTTAAAAATAAGCAAAACTGATTAATGAGTAGCAACCTAACAACTAAAAAAATTAGCTATATAAAATAAGAAAATGGGATATTTTATACTACCGTACAAAACAAAAAGAATTGTAAGCGATTATTACGGAGAAGGCAATGGCACCCCACTCCAGTATTCTGCCTGGAAAATCCCATGGATGGAGGAGCCTGGTGGGCTGCAGTCTATGGGGTCGCTAAGAGTCGGGCACAACTGAGCAACTTTACTTCACTTTTCACTTTCATGCATTGGAGAAGGAAATGGCAACCCACTCCGGGGTTCTTGCCTGGAGAATCCCTGGGACGGGGGAGCCTGGTGGGCTGCCGTCTATGGGGTCGCACAGAGTCGGACACGACTGAAGTGACTTAGCAGCAGCAGCAGCAAGCAATTATACTCAGGTTCATAGACATAAACCTGACAACCATCTAGAAAAATTAAAATTTATATAATTTAACCCAAGGAGGAAGCTATTGGGAGGCCATTTACCAGAGGACATTAAGGACACAGAAAACTATCAAAGGTCTACTTCCCCACAGAGGTCCTGGTAGAGTTTTTCTTCCCAACTCTAAGACTGCTGACCACATTCCTTCACACTAACATCTAATCAGACTGTTTCCTAGCCGCCTTCCCTCCAGTGGCATGCACTTCTTCACTAGGAAATTTTCCCATCAGGTAAGTCTTACTGTCCTAAGGCAAATTTATCTTTTCTTCTACAAACCTGTTCTTCCTTTTGACTTGTTTCTGTTAAATGCTATCACCTCCCAGTTACCCAGACTTGAAGAAAATACCACCAGAAGTATTTTTCCTTTGATGGTTTATAAACATCAGAATAATGCTAAAAATTTAATAGGATGATTTTCTCAAAGTAGAAACCTGAATCTTGGTAAGAGATTAAGTGAATAAATAAATGAATCAGTCCTTCAGTCTAAAAGGAATGAATGAGTGAAAAGGAAAAAAAAATGCGTTGCTGCGTCTAGACGTTTAAACACAGGATTAGAGCAACTTGTGTAAAACTGAAAAGCAAAGACAAGGAGACGCTGTGATGTTTGGATCCAGGGAACAGGAAGAGGTTATCTGAGAGGACTGTACTGTGTGAGAGAGTGAATCCGAGGAGAGTTTAGTTTGGGAGCTCGGGCCAGAGACACCTCTGTCTCTTCCCAGGCCTGGAGCCCTGACGGAGCCCGGGAAGCATCAGCTAGGAGCTGGACCTTCCAGACTGGCTGAGCTTGTCCTGGCAGGGGCCTCTCCAGCCCTGGGTCTCACTCACTCACCAGGGCACGCTCCCCTCGGCCCCTCCTCCTTCACCATCCAGGGCTCCTTTCCTTGCTCCAGTAATGAGATCACATCTGGCTTAGAAACCGAAACTCCTGCTCACAAGAAATAAAAAGAGGAGTTAGCCAGGCCCATCAGTCAGATCAAGCTGCTTGGTCACTGGGAAGGGGAGGGAGCGAGGCCCACTCTACAGAGCTACACTCATCTGGGGGAGCACTAGTGAGGCGCAGCAGAGGCTCCCCACACATGGCCCTGGAGAGCAGCCTCCATGCGGATTCCGCCTTACAGGGAGACCTCACCCAGCGACACCAGGCTCCTGTAGTTGTCCAGCATCACCGTCCTGTACAAACTCCTCTGAGCAGGGTTCAGCCATTCCCACTCCTCTTGCGAGAAATCGACAGCCACGTCCCCAAATGTCACCAGATCCTGAAAGGACACAGACACGTTCCTGCTCAACCAGTGTTCTCGCCCGCACATGAGCAGTTTAGAAAAGTCCAAACTGCCCGAGTTCTTAGAAATACTGCGTATAGTGAAATTTCCTGCCAGGATCTTGGGGTCTGAGCAACACGACCTCTCTGTGCTTAGTCTTGATAATCTGTCATGGAAAGGACACAATTTCAGAGACTCTGTACTGATGGAGAAGAGATCTGTACTCTGTACTGATGGAGAAAAGATACAAGTGAAAATTGGCAAGAACAGAACACTGTGAACAATCAAATGTGAGATAATTCAGTACTCACTACATATGTGCTAGAGCGTCTCTCAGTGTGGAAAATCAGGACAGACCAGAGCAGTGGAAAAAGGCCTCTAGTAGGAGGCAGAAACGAGTTATGCTCAATTTTTATGTGATTTTCCCAAATTATGCAACTGAATGATCAATGTTCCAGCTATATCAATTAGGTATATATAAAAATATATTTGATGCTCACTGTATTGGTACTCTAAAATTCCATACAAATAAAAGCAGTAAAGAAGTTTTATGGTGATTTTGCAAAAACATAAATGTATGCCATTACAGAGAACAATCAAAAACAACAAGATTACATAATAGCTCTTGATAACATCACTAAGTTTCAAAGACAGTTGCTGACTTATCATAAGCTCTAAAAGACAAAGTTAACAGTAACTTTAACCACTATTATGTTAAATAGGGAACATTTCAAATGTGATAATGCAGTGCCTCGCAGAACACCTACAGCGCTCACTAGAGAAAGGCCCAGTTGTGCACACCTAGTAAGCACGAGTTTCTGAAATGTTACCACATAGCTCTCAGATACCGTGCTTAAATTAAGGATCTTTGTAACATGAAATGAGACCTAGTCTGCTTCCCCCAAGTTAAGAAAATTCGGATTCTTCCTAATGTGGTAAGACTGCTTCAGACTTAATTTTTTGGGCTGTGTGATCTGGTATGTGCTTTACAGGTTTGGGACATCACAGAGCAAAACCTACCCTTAAGCTGAACTGACACGCAGCTGCCCTCAGCGCCATGCACCCAAGCAGCTGAGCCGATCTGTCAGATACCGAAACCCTTCCACGCTGGCTGGGGAACAGCGGCTGCAGGGAGCCCCGCTGTGGCCATCCTCCCCACAGTCCAGTAGGGAGGGGACCGCCCGCCCTGTATCAGCGTCCAGGACCCCATCGGGGTAAGTCTGGATGTGTCCTGGCCAGAGGGGTTGTCAAATAGGAACGTCACCCCTATAAAGTGCCTCCTGACAGAGCAGTAGTGCCCTTACTGAAGACGCACTGGAGCCTATCAGTGATGCTACACAAACACTTTCAATGGGAAGGAAAAAAATGAGTCAGCATATGAATAACTGTCTGAGTAATGGACAAAAACGTTAAGGAAGCTACAAGTGAAGTGAAAGGACACCACGAAACATCAGCCACGTTGACCAGCTTCTGTCTTACTGCTTCCATCTCAAAAACAACTTCTTAATAAACGGGAGTCTGGGAAGTGAGTGAAGGCTTCAAGGAAGGGAACACAGGTTGGGTTTAAAAGATGAAACTTGTGCTAGATAGGGCTGGGCACCATCAATCATAAATTCTATTCAAACTCAACCACTTCAATACACTCTTTAAAACTGTGTGCAAAAAAAGGTTCCACACACCATGTTTTCTGTAGTAGAGGCCAGGCAGGTTTTGCCAGGTAAAGTTCTTAACGTTTTTTCTACTTGCACACATAAACAAATGGATTCTGGGTTTTGATGCTTTGGTTGACATTTTCCTCTTAGCCAATGAGATCTGAATACTTTTCAAATGTCTTTGATTCTATAAAACAGGAACCTTATACCAGGTTGTCACCTTATTAAAGAAGCTCAGGAAATAATGTCTGGAGACAGCCATCGAGATGGCAGAGTAGCAAGACAGGAAGCCCACCTTCTCCCGCAGATACAGAGGGTGCTCACAGCAGCGAGAGAAGAGCAGAGAGTCAATGGCAAGGACGCCCCCTGCAGCTCTCAGGTGACCTCTCTACAGAAACACTGCAAGACAAGGGACTACTGGAAGGATAAGTTCAAAGACTTGAAGGGAAAAACTTGCAGCCTAGGCTACTCTTATCACAAGATTATTTAGAATAGAAGAAAAAAAAAATTTTTTTTAAGAAAGAAAATAGTGCTGGCATTTCTACCCACAGTGATTTTTTCCCCCTAAGTTAAAAGCTTGGAAGTCCTAACCCCCAACATCTATCTACCTCCTATAAGCAGTCAAAATGCAGTCAGTTATGTATTTGTTCACGTTCCCTAACACAGACATATCTATAATTACATATTCATTTACTGATAACATCACTCTTGGTAGATGCATATTATCATCAATACATAATGTAAATCAGCCATATCTGATTTACTAACCCCTTGATTATTTTCAATTATGTGTCTTAATTTTTCACTATGATGATATAAAGGTCTCTAGTTATTGTCTTAAAATATATTCCTAAAAGTTCTTCTCTCCATTAAGACTAGGATTTCCCAACTTAACATCAGAAAAAAGTTTAAATTACACTATTCTGGCCTAGTCAGAAAAGGACGTAATGAAAAAAAAAAAATCAGGTTGGGACTGAGGTTTCGACCTGTAGTCAAAGAAATACTAATAAAAGTTTTTCAGGTAGGAGGAAAATGGAATGAAATGAAAAACGGAAAATGGAAGCATTGTAGCACAGGAAGAAATTCAGAGCGCCGAGACAATAACTAAACATAGCATCTGCTGCTGCTGCTACGTCGCTTCAGTCATGTCCGACTCTGTGCGACCCCATAGACGGCAGCCCACCAGGCTCCCCCGTCCCTGGGATTCCCCACTGAGAACACTGGAGTGGGTTGCCATTTCCTTCTCCAATGCATGAAGGTGAAAAGTGAAGTGAAGTTGCGCAGTCGTGCCTGACTCTTAGCGACCCCGTGGACTGCAGCCCACCAGGCTCCTCCGTCTGGGATTTTCCAGGCGAGAGCACTGGGGTGGGGGCCATTGTCGCTCTACTACTAACACAGCACGTGTTGAGAAAGTAGCGAAAGTACTACCTACAGAAGGAAGGTTACAGATGGCAGGAAGATGACTGTCACAGTGAGGAGGAGTGGGTACATTTCACCCTAAAGTGGCCACTAAGAGAGTAATGGCCTGGCGGTGAGAACAGAGAGAAAATAAGACACAGACTGTTTCATAGGAGGCGTCCCGGGTGGCCCATACAGGAGACGCGAGTTCGGTCCCTGGGTCGGGAGGACCCCCTGGAGGAGGGCACGGCAACCGGCTCCAGTGTTCCTGCCTGGAGAATCGCACGGACAGAGGGGCCTGGCGGGCCACAGTCCACGGGGCCGCAGAGTCGGATACGATGTAATGACTGAGCACGACCACAAGAGGAACACTCTAAACACATCATCTTTAGAGGCAGAGGTTCTCAAAAACCGCATTAAAACCATCAGCGGCCTCAATAAAGATGCGGTTTCCGGGGCCCCATCACGAGAGACTGTGGTGCACCTCGGCGCACTGGGCCGACGGGCTCTGTCCCCATCACGCGCCCTCTGCCGCCTTCCGTCGCCAGCTCGCGGCAGCGGGAGAGGCGCTGCTTGCTGGCTCTCGCTGCCCTGGCCTCAAACATTTACTGTTTTGTTGATTAATACAGTAATTTGGCAAATATTTAGTGGATGCCTACTACCTATATTGGGAATACAAAGGTGGACAGAATATAGCCCCTCCCCTAGTGGAATTGAGATTGACAGAGGAGAAAGACATTCAATGTAAGGTCACACAAAGCCAGGTAATATTAAATACTATGGCAGAAACAAGGTAAGGTGACAGTTACAGGAGCATTCACAGAGGTAAAAACGGGCTTCCCTGGTGGCTCAGATGGTAAAGAATCTGCCTGCAGTGCAGGAGACTGCTTCAGTCCCCGGGTCAGAAAGACCCCCTGGAGAAGGAAATGGCGACCCACTCCAGCGTTCTTGCCTGGACAATCCCAGGGACAGAGGAGCCTGGCGGGCTCCTGTCCAGCTGCTGCTCCTGCTAAGTCGCTTCAGTCGTGTCCGACTCTGTGCGACCCCATAGACGGCCTCCCACTAGGCTCCTCTGTCCACGGGATTCTCCAGGCAAGAACACGAGTGGGTGGCCATTCCCTTCTCCCGGGCTACAGTCCATGGGGTCACAAGGAGCCAGACACGACTGACTGACTAACTTCCACTTTTGTGTAAGATAAAGATAAAATCTTAAAAGTGAGCTGAGGTTTGAACAACAATCTACATAAAGTGGGAGAGCTAGCCAGGCCACCCTCTAGGGGAGCAGAGTTACAGACGAGGAAGGAGCAAATGCAAACGTTCAGAAATGGGAGCTTGGAACGTGTGAGGGACAGCAAGCCGACCAGTGTGAGCAGACAGCAGTGAGCACGGGCGGAAACGCGGCCTCAGCACCGGGAGCTGGGCCGGTGGGCCCTGGGAGGCCTCACTCCCTGGAGAAGGGACCCCCGAGCACTCTGCCCCCAGGGGCCCTTCACTGTCCTGCCACCCTTCCCACGGCAGCCGGTGCTGACCCTCAGCGGTACAGCCTGCTGCCTCGGACAGTCACTAACAGTGACATCTGCACGCCACTGCTTCCTTGGCCTCTTTTTCTTCTGGAAAACAGTAGGTTACTCATAATTTTCTTCCTGGCCTTATCATTTTATGAACCTAGGACTCTGGTGTCTAAATAGACTAGCTCCTAGCCACATGTGGTCACTTAAATCAATCAACATTTAGAACTTCAGTCCTTCAGCCACACTAGTCCATACACGCGGCTCCACAGCCACACGCGGCAGGCTGCTGCTGTACTGGACGGTGCAAACACAGCCTCTCTGCCACCGATCGTCACGGTGCTGCTCTGCGTGATAGAAAACAAAAAGATGTAGCAGTTTGTGGTTTTATTTTTTATATTTAATCTACAGAATGTTTTTAGCCTCAAAGTATGAGGAAGAAAAAAGTTTCAAGTGAACATCCAGCCCTTCTCCTCTGATTTAAAATATCATTACACTATCATATAATAAACTAGTAGACAGTAAATTCCATGAAGACAGTATCTATTTGTTTAACCACAGTGTTGCCAGCACTTAATATACAGTAAGTCTTTAATAACTATATGTTCAGTGAGTGAGTGAGTATTTTCCCTTTGTACTTGTATTTACTTCTGGACGTTATGTGCTGATCTTATTTCTCTGGCTCCCATTCTATATTATTTACTGATTTTGTTGTTATCGATGTAAGCAGCCACTTTTTAATGTATATTCAATATTCCCTCCTATCAGTCTCCTTTTTCAAAAAATGTCCTGCAGTTTTCCATATTAACTCTACTAATCTTCACTGAATGATGCAGAATATTCGGTCTGTGGGCTGATGCTAACTCAGGATATCTCATGACTCCCGTGGAGTACTACTCGTTAATGCTCACCCAGTGCCTAAAGAAAACTCCTGCCCTAGCTGACCCACTCTTTAATACTCAAGACACAGCAAAGCCCACTCCTCAAAACCACCCTGAGCAAGAGACCCTGTCCTGTACCACGGCTAAGACTTCTCCAGCAGGCCCTGTCTACTCTCAAACTCAGGTCTGTGGAAAAGCTCAAAACTGTTGATCACATCTTAGCACCCACTTTGACCTCAATGAATCAAGTCCCTCCAGCGAAGATTTTCATATTCCACCAAGGAGTGTATTTGGCCTCTTAAGACCTCCCAACTGAACATCTCACCCACAGCAAGTGCTAAACTGTTTCTTGAATAGAAGATGAAAATTCTGGCTGAGGGGAAAAAAAAAGGAAGCTCACTGCACTTTGGGGGTGGTGGTGGGG
This sequence comes from Neotragus pygmaeus, assembly GCA_006410875.1. Classification (NCBI taxonomy): domain Eukaryota; kingdom Metazoa; phylum Chordata; class Mammalia; order Artiodactyla; family Bovidae; genus Neotragus; species Neotragus pygmaeus. The sequence continues at coordinate 3,228 of SJYV01005160.1, read as the reverse complement.
AGTAATCTCCGTTCACTAGATTGGAGAACATGAGGACCAGGTCACTGAATGAATGGAACTTCAGTAGAGTGGGGAATTTCAGAAGAAAAGCAAAATGTCCATGTAAAATCTGAAACAACAAGGCATTTAGAGAAGAGAAGAAATATTACCTTACCTCGGACATGGCTTTAAGAAATTATGACAGCTCTTCTGCCCTCCTCCTTCCGGCTCCTCTCTGAGCAGTGTTCAGAGAAAACACAGCTGGAGAGGGAGGAAGAAAACATACAATGCCAGGCCTGCCCCGAGCTCTCAGCACCGTCGGCCGAGCAAGCCTCCCTGCTTGTCGCTGCCTTCTCCCCACCAGAGAAGAGGTGTCGCTCAGCTGGCCTTTGCTGTCTAAATTCTTTCACCTGCTTTAAGTACAGTCGATTCATAGTGTTACATTAGTTTCAAGTGTTCGACATAGTGATTCAGTATCTTAGAGACCATACTCCACTCAAGGGCTTCCCAGGTGCTTCCAGCGGTAAAGAACCCGCCTACCAGTGCGGGAGACAGAGGGGAAGACTTTGCTCCCTGGGTCAGGAAGATCCCTGGAGGAGGAAATGGCAGCCCACTTCAGTATTCTTGCCTGGAGAATCCCACGGACAGAGGAGCCTGGTGGGCTACAGTCCATGGAGTCCCAAAGTCGGACTCGACGGAAGCGATGTAGCAGGCTCATACTCCATTTAAATCTCCCACGTGCTTTAGATCTCAATGTGCAACATAAACTCTCTGTGCATAAGATAGCTCCTCGTTTATGAGAATAACAGCTCCCTTCAGAGTGGCACTGCCAAGTCAGGGGCATGTCCGCCTTCACGGTAAGGGTATCGTCAGTGAAGCTATCCAAGGCTTCCTGCTCAAGCACTTGAGCCCAACTGGGATCCAGATCTGCCTGCTCAGTCTCTTCACTAGAGGATGACATTGAAAGGAAATGTGTCCCCACCCTTTCTACAAAGATGAGATAAAAAGCTACAAAGTGAATGCCTCAGAGAGAGCATCTTTACACAGGGTAGCCCGCACAGGGGTCGTGTGGTCTGGAGGACCCTGGACCAAAGAGGACTTCCTGCTGCTGGTCCTGGCTTACTATAAGACACACCGGAAAACCATTCGCTCAACTTGTCTAAGAAACTTCCTCGGGGGTGGGAGGAGTGTGCAGGTGAGGGACATGCAGACACAGTCACCGCAGCTCCCTAAGTTACGAGTTACTGTCCACGAACTCCCCTGCCTTGGCGAGGACAGCGGCAGTGGACGGACCTTCGGTGCCGGAGGAGGTCAGGGCCGGCGCTCAGGGCTCTGCCCGCCGGGCCCGAGGCCGGCTCCCCACCAGCTCTCCCCCCGCCAGCTCCACCTCGCGTCGGCCCCACTACACAGAGCCCCCGGTGCCGGCGCGCGGCCCCCACGCCCGGCGCCCCCCGCGCCGGCGGCTCCCCGGGCGCAGCCTGCGGGCACGGGCACGACGCTGTCTCCCGCGCCCTCAGACTCCACACACGGCCGCGCGCACTCCCACGCGCAAGGTCACGCACACAGGGGCGCTGTCACACACGGCCAGACCCGGTTCACACGCGTGCCACGCTCGCTCTGCCCACACGCACTCACGCACACCCCGACCCCGGCTCCCACCGGCCCGGACGCCCTCGGCCGCCCGCCCACGCGCCGCGCGGGACGCCTCACCTCTCCCGCTCGGCGGCCGAGCGGCCCGCGGCCGGGGCGGGGACTCGATCTCGCCGCGAGCGGCGGCCTCACAAAGGGGCCGCGGCGCCCGGGCGGGCAGCGGGCGCGGCCGCGGGGGCCGCCGGGAGCTGGAGTCCGGCGCCGGCCCGGGGCGGCNCCACACACGGCCGCGCGCACTCCCACGCGCAAGGTCACGCACACAGGGGCGCTGTCACACACGGCCAGACCCGGTTCACACGCGTGCCACGCTCGCTCTGCCCACACGCACTCACGCACACCCCGACCCCGGCTCCCACCGGCCCGGACGCCCTCGGCCGCCCGCCCACGCGCCGCGCGGGACGCCTCACCTCTCCCGCTCGGCGGCCGAGCGGCCCGCGGCCGGGGCGGGGACTCGATCTCGCCGCGAGCGGCGGCCTCACAAAGGGGCCGCGGCGCCCGGGCGGGCAGCGGGCGCGGCCGCGGGGGCCGCCGGGAGCTGGAGTCCGGCGCCGGCCCGGGGCGGCGCGCAGCATGCCGGGACTGCCGGCCCCGGGCGCCGCGGAGCCTCTGCCGCGCTCCCGCAGCCCCGGCCTGCCGACCCAGAGCCGGCCCGGCCCAGCCCAGCCCTCAGGCCGGCGGACCCCTCGCCCCGCCGCCGAGACCTGGATGGCCGGCGTGAACTGCGCATGCGCATCTCGCTCGCCTCGCCTGGGCGTCCGGAGACGCTGGCCGCGCGTGGCGGCGGGGCCGTGGGGCGCACGCGCAGTGGCCGCGTCCGTGCGGGCGCCGCAGGCGGGGCTCCGGGCCGGCGCTGGGGGGCGGGCCACGGAGAGCGGGGCGCTCCCTGTGTCCCCGCTGTCCTCCCGATCCCCTCATTGGCCCCTTGCTGAGGGGCTACTGCGTGCCAAGCAGGGCTTCCACAGGCCTCAGTGGTAAAGAATCCGCCTGCCAACGCAGAAGACCTGGGTTCCACCCCTGGGTCCGGAAGATCTCCTGGGGGAGGACGTGGCAACCCACTCCAGTGTTGTTCCTGGAGAATCCCATGGACAGAGGAGCCTGGCGGGCTAGTCTGACAGGACTGAGCGACCGAGGACAGCACAGTTCGCCGAGCAGTGTCGCAGGCGCTGGAGCCGCAACTAGGAACGTGCCGAAATCCCCATCCGCGGAGCTGAGGTTCCCGTGTGGGAGAAATTTAACAGGAAAAAAGAGATACTGATAAATACTGGGAATTGACACACTTTATAAAGAAAGGCAGAGCACAGGCCCTTCTTTCAGCACTTCGGTCTTTTACACCCTCTTGTTCCTATTCAGCGTGTGTCTGAAAATGTTTCATAAACTAGCTCTCGTCCTCACATTCATGCCTCACCTTTTCTGAAATTGCGTTATAGGATGTGGAGCTTCAGAGTAACTTCTCATCAAAGGAACCAATAACAAAAAGCTGGAAATGTTTATATGGAGGAAACGTAAAAAACGCAAATGTTATAAAGATACTCAGTTCAATTCAGTCACTCAGTCGTGTCCGACTCTTTGCGACCCCATGAATTGCAGCACGCCAGGCCT
>SJYV01005155.1:0-14208 GCA_006410875.1 Neotragus pygmaeus | reverse complement strand
TTGCTTCCCAGAGTGGCCCTATTAGAACAAAAAGAAAATCCTCTAAATAGGCGGAACAAGGCATCAGGAGGGAGAGTTCTCTAAATGCTCTTTAATACGAGCTGGGTATTGTGTGGAATTCAGCGCCCATCACCGTTTAGCAGGAGAGTTATGGCAGTGATTGGGGATGAATAGAGGAACATAATGGATACATGTGGCGTTTGCTCATTATATTCAAGTTAGCCCAACTCCGCTGTGGAAACTGTTCAACTTTCTCTCCCCTTAGCTTGTCACAGTTAAATAATACAGACATTGGGGCCTCCAATGGGATCGCCTGCCACGCCATTCTATTTCCACTACTAACGAGGGCTTCATAAGCCTTTGATACAGTCTGATCTTTGAAACCTTTCCAAATCTCCTCAAGCTTATGCTAAATCCTATTTTGAACTTTTTTTTTTTCCTTGCCTGCTAGCGCCCAGGGCTTAAGAAAGCCATTTGGACAGTGACATGCATACTAACACGTCTCAGAGCTCTTTTCTGAAAAGGAAGGGGCAGCTCCGATCACTGGGGCTCACACGAGCAAAACACAATTGCGTACACAAATTTGAATAAAATCCATTTCCCCTTATCCTTCGAGCTCCTCAATCTAGAGGCTATTTCCGAGCGCCGTGGGAAGTTGGGAAAGAAGGCGAACTGAGCCTCAGCCGGCAGAGCAAGTCTGAAGAGAGAGGGGGGCCGAGAGCGATTTCAAAGCCTCTGGGGTAAAAAAAAAAAAAAAAAAAAAAAAAAAACAGAGTGGCTGTGGGGTCTCAAGCCACGAGAGCGAAATCCTAGTGCGATTGCCCTTGATTCACGCGGCCGGTACAGGAGGGGCACAACTAACAGAACCATCCGCTCCTGTAACGCCGGCGACCTGTGCCACCTCCTCTGCACGCAGAGCGCTGACAGGAGATGAAAAAAGCCACAAGAGTTAAAGAAACAAAGGAAAGATTCTCTGTTTTCCCTTTCTTGTTTTCCGCTCTAAGCCCCTCCACCGTAAAGGGATCGTCAGGGGCTGGCGTAGCGGCGCCGCTAGAGCCAGGCCGCCATTGGCTGCTCAGCTCGGGTGATTTGCATTTCGGCGGCTATAAAAGCGGAGGCGGCTCACAGCCTCGCAGCTCCAGCCCGAAGAGAGAAGGGGAAGGTGCTGAGTGTGGGCGGGATCCGCGCGTCCTCCGAGCCCGCCGGAGCTTCGGAGCTGCAGCCTGCAGACTTCTCCTGCACACGGCTCGCAAAAACAGCGTGCACTCGGGAGCCTGGGACTCACGCCCGGACCTGCAAACCACAGAGGAAATCGCTCGCTCAGCATTTTGGAACAGCGCTTGGGGCTGGCGGCATGAGTTCAGCCAGGCGCGGGGGCAGCCCCTGCCTTTTCCCCTTGCAGCTCTTCAGCCTCTGCTGGGTGCTCTCGGTGGCCCAGAGCAAGACTGTGAGATACAGCACCTTCGAGGAGGATGCCCCCGGCACGGTCATCGGGACCCTGGCCGAAGACCTGCATATGAAAGTGTCCGGAGACACAAGCTTCCGCCTGATGAAGCAGTTCAACAGCTCGCTGATCCGAGTGCGCGAGGGCGACGGGCAGCTGACCGTCGGGGACGCGGGCCTGGACCGAGAGCGGCTGTGCGGCCAGGCCCCTCAGTGCGTGCTGGCCTTCGACGTGGTCAGCTTCTCCCAGGAGCAGTTCCGGCTGGTGCACGTGGAGGTGTCGGTGAGGGACATCAACGACCATGCGCCACGCTTCCCCCGGGCCCAGATTCCCGTGGAGGTGTCCGAGGGAGCGGCGGTGGGCACGCGCATCCCCCTGGAGGTGCCCGTGGACGAGGACGTGGGCGCCAACGGGCTGCAAAGCGTGCGCCTGGCCGAGCCCCACAGCCCCTTCCGCGTGGAGCTGCAGACGCGCGCGGACGGTGCCCAGTGCGCCGACTTGGTGCTGCTGCAGGAGCTGGACCGCGAGAGCCAGGCCACCTACAGCCTGGGGCTGGTGGCCCAGGACGGCGGCCGACCGCCGCGCTCCGCCACGGCCGCCCTCAGCGTGCGCGTGCTGGACGCCAACGACCACAGCCCGGCCTTCCCGCAGGGCGCCGTGGCCGAGGTGGAGCTGGCTGAGGACGCGCCCGTGGGCTCGCTCCTGCTAGACCTGGACGCGGCGGACCCCGACGAGGGCCCCAACGGCGACGTGGTGTTCGCCTTCGGGGCCCGCACCCCGCCCGAGGCGCGCCGCCTCTTCCGCCTGGACCCGCGCTCCGGCCGCCTCACCCTGGCGGGGCCCGTGGACTACGAGCGCCAGGACACTTACGAACTGGACGTGCGGGCGCAGGACCGCGGCCCCGGGCCCCGCGCCGCCACCTGCAAGGTCGTCGTGCGCCTCCGCGACGTCAGTGACAACGCTCCGGACATCTCCATCACCCCGCTGGCCGCCCCGGGCGCGCCTGCTGCCTCGCCCTTCCCCGCCGCCGCCGCCGCTCTTGGTGGGGCGGAGGCCACCTCGTCGACCGGGCCCGGGACGCCAGAGGCGGGCGCCGTCTCGCTGGTGCCGGAGGGGGCGGCGCGCGAGAGCCTGGTGGCGCTGGTCAGCACCTCGGACAGGGACTCGGGCGCCAACGGGCAGGTGCGCTGCGCCCTCTACGGGCACGAGCACTTCCGGCTGCAGCCGGCCTACGCGGGCAGCTACCTGGTGGTGACCGCGGCGGCCCTGGACCGCGAGCGCATCTCCGAGTACAACCTGACGCTGGTGGCCGAGGACCGCGGCGCGCCCCCGCTGCGCACAGTGCGGCCCTACACGGTGCGCGTGGGCGACGAGAACGACAACGCGCCGCTCTTCACGCGGCCGCTCTACGAGGTGTCAGTGCGCGAGAACAACCCGCCCGGGGCCTACTTGGCCACGGTGGCCGCCAGGGACCCGGACCTGGGCCGCAACGGCCAGGTCACCTACCGGCTGCTGGAGGCCGAGGTGGGCCGGGCTGGGGGCGCCGTGTCGACTTACGTCTCCGTGGACCCAGCGACGGGGGCCATCTACGCGCTGCGCAGCTTCGACTACGAGACGCTTCGCCAGCTCGACGTGCGCATCCAGGCGAGCGACGGGGGCTCCCCTCAGCTCTCCAGCAGTGCCCTGGTGCAAGTGCGGGTGCTGGACCAGAACGACCACGCCCCGATCCTGGTGCACCCGGCGCCGGCCAACGGCTCCCTGGAAGTGGTGGTCCCCGGGCGCACAGCGAAGGACACGGCGGTGGCGCGCGTGCAGGCCCGGGACGCAGACGAGGGTGCCAACGGGGAGCTGGGCTTCGACCTGCTGCAGCAGGAGCCGCGAGAAGCCTTCGCCATCGACCGCCGCACCGGGGAGATCGTGCTCACCGGCGACCTCTCGCAGGAGCCGCCCGGCCAAGTCTTCCGGGCGCTGCTGGTCATATCCGACGGCGGCCGCCCCCCGCTCTCCACCACCGCCACCGTCAGCTTCGTGGTGACGGCGGGGGGCGGACGCGGGCTGGCGTCGCCGGCAGGCGCGGGGAACCCGGAGCGCTCTCGCCCGCCCGGCTCGCGGCTCGCGGCGTCGGGGCCTGCGCTGCAGTGGGACACGCCGCTGATCATCATCATCGTATTGGCCGGGAGCTGCACGCTGCTGCTGGCCGCCATCATCGCCATCGCCACCACCTGCAACCGCCGCAAGAAGGAGGTGCGCAAAGGGGGGCCCCGCCGGGAAGAGCGGCCCGGGGCGGCGGGCGGCGGAGCCTCGGCTCCCGGCTCCCCGGAGGAGGCCGCCCGGGGGGCCGGGCCCAGGCCCAACATGCTCGACGTGCTCACCTTCCCTGGCAGCGGCAAAGCGCCCTTTGGCAGCCCCGCGGCCGACGCGCCCCCGCCCGCGGTCGCCGCCGCGGCCGACGCGCCGGGCCCGGAGGGCGGCGGCGCCACCGGGGAGAGCGCCTGTCACTTCGAGGGGCAGCAGCGGCTCCGCGGCGCGCACGCCGAGGTGAGGCCTTCCTTCGGCCGGGCGCCGCGCTCGGTGCCCCGCGGACAGGCTCGGGGAAGGGACCGGAGGGGCCTGGGGGTGCGTGCGCGGGAGACGCCTAACCTGTCGCACGTGTGTTGTGTTTTGTTTTCTGTCCACCCCTCACCCCTGCTTGCTGCCCCCTCCCTGGCTGCAGCCCTACGGCGCCTCCCCCGGCTTCGGCAAGGAGCCGGCGCCCCCGGTGGCGGTCTGGAAGGGACATTCCTTCAACACCATCTCCGGCCGCGAAGCGGAGAAGTTCAGCGGCAAAGACAGCGGCAAGGGGGACAGTGACTTCAACGACAGCGATTCCGACATCAGCGGGGACGCTCTGAAGAAGGACCTCATCAACCACATGCAGAGCGGTGAGGGCTCCTCCTTCGCGCCGGGCTCAGCGCGCCCCAGCCCCCGCCCCACCCTCGCGTTCCCGCGCGGCCTCTCCTGCATCTCGGTTCCCAGACCCCGCTCCCCCGTCCCCGCATTTTTCTGGCCTTGAGTTCCGGTTTCCAGGCTGCCTCAAACGGCGAATGCCAAAATGCCACGCTGAAACAGCGCCACCGCCTAAATAAACCCCCCCATCCTGTTAAGTTATTAGCTGAGAAGGGGAATTCTTTTATTTATGCATTGCTTCCCTAAAGCGTAGGTGACTTCGTATTAAGGTGGCCTTACAGGAAACAGGGCTCATTTCAGATCTAGAACCAGGACGTTCAGCTTTCACGCTTCCCTTCTCAGCCTTCCTGCCCCTGACCGTTCGGGTAACCTCAGTAACCATCGTGCTTGTGTTTCTCCCTTGTGTTTCTCTTCTCTGTTAGGCTTGTGGGCGTGCACCGCAGAGTGTAAGATCCTCGGCCACTCTGACCGCTGCTGGAGCCCCTCCTGCGCTGGAGGGCCCAGCACGCACGCCTCGACTCACCCCCCAGCCCAGATGTCGACCTTCTGCAAGAGCACGTCCCTGCCCCGGGATCCTCTGCGCAGGGACAGCTACTACCAGGCCCAGCTGCCCAAGACCGTGGGGCTGCAGAGCGTCTACGAGAAGGTGCTGCACAGAGATTATGACAGGACAGCCACTCTGCTCTCCCCGCCTCGGCCAGGGAGGCTCCCAGACTTGCAGGAGATCGGGGTGCCCTTGTATCAGTCCCCCCCTGGCAGGTACCTGTCCCCAAAGAAGGAAGCCAATGAAAATGTGTAAACCCATGGTGCATGTTGTCACTCATACACAGGTCACTCCAGAGACGTCCCTAAGTTATTGACCGGTTTCAGTGTTGTATATAGAAATATGCAAGATGTGCCTTAAAAAGAAGTTGTTGGAAGCTATTTCCAATCACATTGGTACTGTTTGGTATTTGCAAACAAAAATGTAGTTAATGTAATTTTTATGAAATGTGTGCAGTATTTAATTTTTTCTTATCATGCTATTGACTTTCATTTCCCTTGCGGCTTGCCATTTTCTTAGTGTTTTTAACCTGTACATGGTGTAATGTAATGTTTATATATAATGAAATTTTGTTATATTTTTATATAATAAAAGCTAAAGTGGAAGTTATTGCCAAAGGAACTGTCTGTTAGACAAAAATATATATATATGTTGGGATTACTTAATGGAAATTTATCTTTCACCTGAAACAGCCTAGTGTTTGAGAAGTTTTGCCTGGCCAAGTATAACTTGTATATCTTGAGTCTGTGGTAGATTTCAACTGTTATTTAATTACATTTGGTTTTCTGTAAACCGTGTCACTTATAAGCACAGTAATAAAGAATTTGTCATGTGTTTGAAGAATCTGCTAATTGTTTTTCCTACACTTGCCTACAGTCAGGCTTTCACAAATAATCTCAGTAGCAGAATTAAACTTTTTTTCGAGTGCTAATTATTTGGTCATTATTAGTATTCACAGCAACTTTAAACCTGTGGGATTTCAAGTATTGGCATCTCAGTCAAGTATATTGCTTGCTTTTGTAAAACAAATGCTTCTCCGTATACATCAGCCATGCTATAAAATTCCTGCCCTCATTTATTTACTTAACAAATGTTTATGGAGCATCTACTAAAAAGTGGAGGAAAACTGAGTTTGGGCTGTTCTTTCACTAATTAAACAAACCTCTGTAAAGCTTTTACTAACTGCTATAGCTCCTAAGAACTGAGGGTCAAGGTTAATATGAGATAGTCTCAAGAAGCTCTTAGCTTAAATATTAAGGATTGATTTTAATACCAAAAAGAAACTCAAACTTATGGGTGAAATGATGCTTGGGATGTGNTTTTTTTTTTTTTTTTTTTTGTCTTTTTGTTAATAGCCTCACTTTGTCTCACTCTGTTCATGCATTGCTCTCGCATCCTCATTGAATATCTTTATGACAGTTATTTTGACTTCTCTGTGAGGTAAATATTTTATCTCTGTTTCATTAGGTGCAGTTTTGGGAAATTTATTTTGTTCTTATATTTGAGACATATTTTCCTATGTCTTAATTTTTCTTGATTCTTTGTGTTGGTATCTTTAGAAAAAAGAACCACCTCTCCCATTATCCACAGACTAGCCTTTTACAGGAAAAATTCCTTACCAGTCACTTTGAGCAGAGATTCTAGGAATCCCTCAGAATCTTTATGTTAGCTCAATCCACCATTTTTGTTCTTAGTGGAACCTAAGTATCCAGGCTATGAGATTTCCGTCATTGCTGATACAGGCATGATAGAAGGCAATCTCGTAGGCAATCCCCAGAAAACCCGCAATGTTGTATGTATGATCCAACCCTTTCCTTCCCTAGGGAGAAGCTATGATCAGGAATTTTTTATCTGCTTATTCTATGCTGGCCAGGAGTAGGGACTATGATGAATCTTTGTGTGCTAAAACAAACCACCTGCTTTGTTTTCAGTGTCCCCAGGTGTCTAGAGTATACCCAGTTCTGTCTGCATTCTGACACAGATGAAACAGAAGCTAGTATTCTGGGCAGTCTTCAGCAAAGTTGGAATGTTGGGCACAACAGTCCAACTCTTTCCCAATCTAGAAAGAAATTCAGAGCTGGAGGGTTCCTTCTGATCATATGACACTATGCCAGGAGCAGGAATTATGGTGAAAGGGTATTTAGAATTTTCCTACCAGCATTGATGTGGCTCGTTTCATGGTTAACCAGGGTGCAAGAGCCTCTTAAGTAGTTGCTGGACTTCTCACAAAAGGAATTTGTTCATGTATTACTGCTGAGTCAGTGTTATCTATTGGAAGAAGGAGGGTCCATTACTTTCTATTCCACCTTCTTGCTAGTGTCACCTCCTCTGCTTTTTAAGACATCAATTTTATCTACTTTTATCTTTTCTAGGAATAGTCTAAGCTCTCAAGAGTATCCATTATCTTTCCAGGGAAAGTAAAAGGAATGTGAAGACCAACAGAAATCCATACTTAATAACACTAAAGTTTTTCATGACTTATGTGTACTATTTACAATAACATTTATTTACTTTGATGTTATAAATATGAAGCACAGCAGCCTTAGAAATGCTTTAACAAATTAGATAGGATCATTTAGCAGATGAGTATCAATTAAAGGTATTCAACAGAAACTCTGAAGATTTTTCTTCTATAGAGGTTTTCATTATCATGTTAAGAGGTTGGGTGTGTATGTATTTAAATTCAACTCTCCTTGTTATCATGTCCTAATGCTAAATCTTGACTCTTTACTCTTACCAAGTCTGAGACTCCCCCAGATCTTACCATCTAGTGCCCCTTTACAAAGTTTTCAGACCCAAAACACTAAAGGATGACTCTTTCTTGCATTCCCACATCTAATTTACTAGTATGTCAGATCTGATGTATCCTTAGAATACAGTTTGAATTCAACCATTTCTTATCACCTTCACAACTATCACCCTGGCTCACATTATACCCCTCACCTGGACTATTACAATAGCACCTAACACAATAGCTTTTTTGACCATGACTCAGTAAATGTTTTATATTTCACTCAAGCACACACGCGTGCACCTGGCTGAAACAAAAATTTTATGAAACAGTACTTGCTCTTACTGTATGCAAAGTATTCTGATGTTTTGTGTTTATTTCTTTAAAAGGCCATAATCCAGTAAATTGATTTCAAGATATCTAATTGGTGATCTGTTATTGAAAAAAGCTCTTCTCACCTGTCTGTTTTCACTTTTGCCCTCTATAGACAATTCTCTACCTGGCAGCCAGAATGAATTTCCAAAATACAAGTCATATTATTTCTCTGCTTATAATCTTCAATGGCTTCCCATCTACTCAAAATAAAACCCCAATTCCTAAATGTGATCTGCAAGGCTGAGGACCTGACCTCTGCATATTTTTCCTACCTCATTGCCTACCACTCCCCAGCACTCATCCCACCCCTGCCATGCTGACCCCTTGCTGTTGTTCAAACATACCAAGCTCATTACAACCCCAGGTCCTTTCCACTATTTCTTCTGCCTAGAATACTCCCCCAATCATCACATATCTCACTTTCTCACCTCATTTATCTACTTAATTTACTATTTCTCAGACAGAACTTTCCTGACCATTCTTTCTAAAATTAGGTCCTTATGCCTCTGGTCAGTCTTGGTCTTCTTATCCTGCTTTAATTCTCTTCATATCACCTACTACTCCCTGGAATTGTACTATATAATTACATGTTTGTTCCTTATCTATGTCCCTTAGTAGATGTTAGTTTTATGGAGGTAGAGATTTCCGTCTTATTTTCTATAATTCCCTAGCATTTAGAGGGGGAAAAAGTCTAGCAAAGAAGTGGCACTTGGATGTAAAAAAAGCATTTGCAAATGATCACATGCTTTTCTCACCAAGCCCTCTAAGGGTGTTTGTTTGTTTTTTCTTCCACTGTTTCTTGTTGCCTCACTCAACTCTCTCCAATCCTCAGCACTGGAACCATTTATCTTGCACCTGAATGAAAGCTTTCTCCTCAGCAAACAATTAACTTCTGAAAGCTTGCTTTTAATAAATGTTTCCTACTTCATCTAAACATAGAAGTCTATCTCACTCCCACAAAATACTTCACTCATGTCCTTATTCACAGTTAAGACCTATAGCCAAATCATTTTGTGTGTAGCCCCTTTGTGGTTTTGTGTCTTTTAAATGATGTTTAGAAGGCAGGAGCTAAGCCATCTTTGCATTGATGAGTATTATTTTGCCCAATGCTGCTGCTGCTGCTGCTAAGTCATCTCAGTCGTGTCCAACTCTGTGTGACCCCATAGATGGCAGCCCAACAGGCTCCCGTCCCTGGGATTCCCCAGGCAAGAATACTGGAGTGGGTTGCCATTTCCTTCTCCAGTGCATGAAAGTGAAAGTGAAGTCGCTCAGTCGTGTCCGACTCTTCGTGACCCCATGGACCTTAGCCTGCCAGGCTTCTCCGTCCATGGGATTTCCCAGGCAAGAACAATGGGGTGGGGTGCCATTGCCTTCTCCTGCCCAATGCTAGGTTGAACAAAATACTCTTATATTATGCTCAGTCATATCCGACTCTTTGCAGCCCCATGGACTGTAGCCCACCAGGTTCTNTTTCCCAGGCAAGAACACTGGGGTGGGGTGCCATTGCCTTCTCCTGCCCAATGCTAGGTTGAACAAAATACTCTTATATTATGCTCAGTCATACCTGACTCTTTGCAGCTCCATGGACTGTAGCCCACCAGGTTCTTCTATCCATGGGATTCTCCAGGCAAGAATACTGGAGTGGGTTTCCACTTCCTACTCCAGGGGGTCTTCCGCAACCCAGGGATCAAACCTGCATCTCCTAAGTCTCCTCATTGGCAGGTAGATTCTTACCACTATTGCTACCTGAGAAACCCTAATATTATATTAGATTATATTAGATTTTAACAACTAGATGGTGGGAGATTAATAGTTGAAAGAACATAGGTTTTGAAGTAGACCATATCTAGGCCTGATCCCAGCTGTCACTTAACTCCACCAGGATGACGTCTCTGGAGATAAACATATGTCAAGTTTCTAGCACTACATGGAACACAGTGAGCTTTTGACAAATCACACCTACTGTGATTTAACTGGGCTGTTCTGTGTGTCTAATAGGATAATAGAGAATATTCACCTACTCCAAGATGACACTAGTGCAGGCCTCTCTCAAAATAGTTCTTTGTTGCTAAACAGAAGAATTTCAATGCTCCCTTTNCCATGGACTGTAGCCCACCAGGTTCTTCTATCCATGGGATTCTCCAGGCAAGAATACTGGAGTGGGTTTCCACTTCCTACTCCAGGGGGTCTTCCGCAACCCAGGGATCAAACCTGCGTCTCCTAAGTCTCCTCATTGGCAGGTAGATTCTTACCACTATTGCTACCTGAGAAACCCTAATATTATATTAGATTTTAACAACTAGATGGTGGGAGATTAATAGTTGAAAGAACATAGGTTTTGAAGTAGACCATATCTAGGCCTGATCCCAGCTGTCACTTAACTCCACCAGGATGACGTCTCTGGAGATAAACATATGTCAAGTTTCTAGCACTACATGGAACACAGTGAGCTTTTTGGACACCTTATCTTTGACACAGGAGGCAAGAATATACAATGAAGAAAAGACAATCTCTTTATCAAGTGGTACTGGGAAAACTGGTCAACCACTTGTAAAAGAATGAAACTAGAATACTTTCTAACACCATACACAAAAATAAACTCAAAATGGAATAAATATCTAAACATAAGACAAGAAGGTGTAAAATCCCTACAGGAAAACATAAGCAAAATACTTTGACATAAATCACACTAGGCTCCTCTATGTGCTACCTCCTAGAGTAATGGAAATACAAGAAAAAATAAACAAATGGGACCTAATTAAACTTAAAAGCTTTTGCACAACGAAGGAAACTATAAGCAAGGTGAAAAGACAGCCTTCAGAATGGGAGAAAATAATAGCAAACGAAGCAACTGACAAAGAATTAGCCTCAAAAATATATAAGTAATCCCTGTAGCTCAATTCCAGAAAAATAAACAACCCAATTAAAAATTGTGCCAAAGAATTCAACAGACATTTATCCAAAGAAGATATACAGATGGCTGCTGCTGCTGCTGCTGCTAAGTCACTTCAGTCGTGTCCAACTCTGTGCGACCCCATAGAGAGCAGCCCACCAGGCTCCTCTGTCTCTGGGATTCTCCAGGCTAGAACACTGGAGTGGATTGCCATTTCCTCCTTCAATGCATGAAAGTGAAAAGTGAAAGTGAAGTCGCTTAGTCATGTCTTACTCTTAGCAACCCCATGGACTGCAGCCTACAAGGCTCCTCTGTCTGTGGGGTTCTCCAGGCAAGAGTACTGGAGTGGCTTGCCATTGCCTTCTCCTTACAGATGGCTAACATGAAAAGATGTTCAACTCTTTATCAGAGAAATGCAAATCAAAACCACATGAGGTACTATCTCGCATCAGTCAGAATGGCTGCTGTACAAAAATCTGCAAACAATTAATGCTGGAGCGGGTGCAGAGAAAAGGGAAACCTGTTACACTGTTGGTGGGAATGCAAACTTGTACAGACACTATGGAGAATAGTATGGAGATTCCTTAAACTGGAAATAGAACTGCCATATGACTCAGCAATCCCACTGCTGGGCATACACACTGAGGAAACCAGAATTGAAAGAGACACATGTACCCCAATATTCATCACAGGAATGTGTATAATAGCGAGGATATGGAAGCAACCTAGATGTCTATGAACAGACAAATGGATAAGAAAGCTGTGGTACATATGCACAATGGAGTTTTAATCAGCAATTAAAAATAATACATTTGAATCAATTCTAATGAGGTGGATGAAACTGGAGCCTATTATACAGGCTGAAGTAAGCCAGAAATAAAAATCACAATACAGTATACTAAAACATATATATGGAATTTAGAAAGATGTTAATAATAGCCCTATATGTGGCACAGCAAAAGAGACACAGATGTATAGAACAATCTTCAATTAAAATAAATAAATGAAATTGAAAAATAAAATGATCCAGCTATATCCCGTGTACAAAAGCACTTTAGAAGCAAGAATGAAATTAGCTTGACTATAAAAGGATCAAAATAATAAAATATTCACACTGTTAGTAAAAAAAAAAAGGTGCTGTGGCTAAACTGATACTGTCAAAATCATCTTAAAAACAAAAATTTTTATTGGAGATGGATACACTTTATATTAATAAAAGTAGCCATTGAACAGAAATAGGGGCAATTTAAATAGTATTTGTACCCAAGAAGAGAGGCTCCAAATACTTGATAATTAGAGGGGAAAATATGCAATTTAAAAATAATACTTGAAAGCTTTAATACCCTACTTCCAATAATGGGTCAAAGATCTAGAGAAGTTCAACAAGTAGACTTGATCAATATTATAAACCACCTAGACGTAATAGACATTTATCGAACACTCCACCAAACAAAAGCAGAATACAAATTCCTTGGAACAACCTCTGGTAGGGTTAATATCAGTTCAGTTCAGTTCAGTTCAGTTGGTCAGTCATGTCCAACTCTTTGCGACCCCATGAATTGCAGCACACGAGGCCTCCCTGTCCATCACCAACTCCTGGAGTTCACTCATATTCACGTCCATCGAGTCAGTGATGCCATCCAGCCATCTCATCCTCGGTCGATCCCTTCTCCTCCTGCCCCCAATCCCTCTCAGCATCAGAGTCTTTTCCAATGAGTCAACTCTTCGCATGAGGTGACCAAAGTACTGGAGTTTCAGCTTTAGCATCATTCCTTCCAAAGAAATCCAGGGTTAATATGATAAGCCACAAAAAAGTATTAAATAATAAAAAATATTTCAGTTATTAATAAAAAACAAACATACTCTCTAAGTACAGCGGAATAAAATTTGAAGACTGAGAAAAGGAAAGGAAGGGAATTCACAAGTATGTCGAAATTAAACAACATAAACTACCTCACAATTGCACTCATCTCACACACTAGTAAAGTAATGATCATAATTCTCCAAACCAGGCTTCAGCAATACGTGAAACATGAACTTCCAGATATTCAAGCTGGTTTTAGAAAAGGCAGAGGAACCAGAGATCAAATTTCCAACATCTGCTGGGTCACCTAAAAAGCAAGACAGTTCCAGAAAAACATCTATTTCTGCTTTATTGACTATGCCAAAGCCTTTGACTGTGTGGATCGCAATAAACTGTGGAAAATTCTGAAAGAGATGGAAATACCAGATCACTTGACCTGCCTCTTGAGAAACCTATATGCAGGTCAGGAAGCAATAGTTAGAACTGGACATGGAATAACAGACTGGTTCCAAATAGGAAAAGGAATACTTCAAGGCTGTATATTGTCACCCTACTTATTTAACTTATATGCAAAGAACATCATGAGAAGTGCTGGGCCTGAAGAAGCACATGCTGGAATCAAGATTGCTGGGAGAAATGTCAAAATAACCTCAGATATTCATATGACACCACCCTTATGGTAGCAAGTTAAGAGGAGCTAAAAGGCCTCTTGATGAAAGTGAAAGAGGAGAGTGAGAAAATTGGCTTTAAGTTCAACATTCAGAAAGCTAAGATCATGGCATCTGGTCCCATTGCTTCATGGGAGATAGATGGGGAAACAGTAGAAACAGTGTGAGGCTTTATTTTTTGGGGCTCCAAAATCAGTGCAGATGGTGTTTTCAGCCATGAAATTAAAAGACACTTACTCCTTGGAAGGAAAGTTATGACCAACCTAGACAGCATATTCAAAAGCAGAGACATTACTTTGCCAAAAAAGGTCTGTCAAGTCAAGGGTATGGTTTTTCCAGTGGTCATGTATGGCTGTGAGAGTTGTACTGTGAAGAAAGCTGAGTGTCAAAGAATTTATGCTTTTGAACTGTGGTGTTGGAGCAGACTTTTGAGAGTCCCTTGGACTGCAAGGAGATTGAACCAGTCCATCCTAAAAGAGATCAGTCCTGGGTGTTCTTTGGAAGGACTGATGCTAAAGCTGAAACTCCAATACTTTGGCCACCTCATGCGAAGAGTTGACTCATTGGAAAAGACTCTGATGCTGGGAGGGATTGGGGGCAGGAGGAAAAGGGAGATGTGTATAAGAGACAGTTCATATCCTTTGTAATACCATCCAAAATTGTATGCACCTATCTGTTTGTTTACATTATATCTTCTACAACTTGAATATACTTCTTTTTTTATGTATTTGGCTGTGCTGGGTCTTAGTTGTGGCATGTGGGATCTTCCTTTGGTCTTCGTTGCACCATGTGGGATCTTTAGT
>SJYV01005148.1:109634-128574 GCA_006410875.1 Neotragus pygmaeus | reverse complement strand
GGGTGGGAAGTGGGAGGGGGATTCAGGATTGGGAGCTTGTGTACACCTGTGGTAGATTCATGTCGATGTATGGCAAAGCCAATAGAGTATTGTAAAGTAAAATTTAAAAAATAAATAAATAAATCAAAAAAAAAGATTATTTAATTCAAAATAAGACCCAGAATGCAGTTTTATTGGATTTAAAATTTGCTAAACATGAAAAACATTAAAATAAAATACATTTTAAATAATAGAGTAGAAATTTGTAATTACAGACATAGACCCTTTTCTGCTTTAGTAATCCAAATATAATAGAACCAATAGAAAGAAAAAAATAGATTGATAATTCATAAAGAAATAAATTTAACAGGTCAATAAATATATGTAAAAAGTACAAATTTTGGAAATAAGTGTTGGGGTATATCCTTTCAACACCATGTGAGGGTGAAGGCCAATTATCCAGCAGAATGTATTTAATTAATCTCGCTATTAAGTATTGATTGAAAAGTATAGACTAAGTGAAATTCCCTTTTGGACTCGAACTTTCTGTTTAATATAAATGTACATAATTTCAGTCCACTGAAACAGATAACCCCAGATACTGATGGCCTGTTGAACATTAATCAGTTTTATGTCTAATATAGCAACCATACTAAACTTTCTTTGCAAAAATGCCTATAAATATTTTCCCCCCAGCTTTATTGAGATATTATTGACATACAATATTGTGCAAGTTAAAGTGTAAAACATGATGATTTGATACACACATACATTGTGAAGTGATTACCACAGTATGGTTAGTTAACACCTTCATCACTTCAATAGTTACTATTTTTATTATGTGATAATAACATTTAAAATTTACTCTCTAAACAACTTACTGTATATAATACATTATAGTTGACTACTGTTACCATGCTGTACATTAGATCCTCAGGATTTACTCATCTTCTTGCTAGAAGTTTGTATCCTCTGAATAACATCACCCCACTTTCCCTGCTCCTTACTCCCCAATTTTCTAGCAACCATTATTTCACCCTCTCTTGCAGATTTGGCTTTTTTAGATTCTATAGATAAAGGAAAATAGGTTTTTCTCTTTGTCTGATGTATTTCATTTAGCAATAGTGTCCTCATGATCCATCTATATTGTTGTAAAAGGCCAAATTTTCTTCTTTTTATGTCCAAATAATATTCTATTAGATAAATGATAGACAACAGGTAGATAGATAATCTCATAGCTTCTTTATCCATTAATCCATTAATGGGCACTAAAGTTATTTCCATGGTGTGGCTATTGAGAATAGTGCTGCAATGAACATAGGGGTGGGTGGAGATATCTTTTCAACATAGTGATCTCATTTCCTTCAGGTATATGCCCAAAGTGGAACTGTTGGATCATATGGCAATTCTATTTTTAATCCTCTGAGGAACTTCCAGACTTTTTTCCACTATGGCTGCACTAACTTACATTCCCACCAATAGTACCCAGTTCTCTTTTTTCCCACATCCTTGCTAACACATGTTATCAGTTGTCTTTTTGATAACAGCCATTCTAACAGGTGTGAGCTGATATCTGATTGCAGTTTTGATTTGCTTTTCCTTGATTTAATGGTGTTAAATATCTTTTCATGCACTTGGTCATTTGTATGTTTTCTATGGAGAAATGTCTATTCAAATCCCTTGTCCACTTTTTGATTGGGTTGTTTGTTTTGCTATTAAATTGTATGAATTCTTTATATATTTTGGATATTATTTCTTTATCAGATAGGTGGTTTGCAAATATTTTGTCCCATTCAGTAAGGTCTCTCTTTTCATTTTTGTTGATTTCTTCTGTGCATTAGTTTTTGATGTAATCTCACTTTTTTTTTTTCCTTTGGTTGTTATAGATTTGGTGTCATATCAAAATATCATTGTCAAGATCAATATTAGGAAGGTTTTTACCAATATTTTTCTAGTAGTTATTTAGTTTTTGTGATGGTACAATTTTGGGGTCCAGTTTTACTCTTTTGCCTGTGAATATCCAGTTTTCCCATCATCATTTATTAAAGAGATTATCTTTCCCGGTTAACTATTCTTGGTTCAGTTGTCAGATATTATTTGACCATAGATGCATGGTTTATTTCCGGGTTCTTCATCCTGTTCCATCAGTCTCTATTTCTGTTTTTATGCCAGAAACATACTATTTTGATTACTATGTTTGTAATAAAATTTTAAATCAGGAAGTGTGATGTCGCCAGCTTTGTTTTCTTTCTCAAGATTGCTTTGACCAATTAGGGTCTTTTGTGGTTCCATACAAATTTTAGGACTGCACCTCTATTTCTGTGAAGGAAGTGCCATCAGAATTTTGATAGAGATTGTATTGAATCTATAGATGGATTCAGTATATAGATGAACTTTTTTTTAGATGGACATTTTAAAATATTAATTCTTCAAATCCATGAACAGAGGATATCTTTCCATTTATTCGTGTCTTCTTCAATTTCTTCATTAAAATCTTGTAATTTTTAGTATATACATCTTTACATCCTTAGTTAATTTTATTCTTAAATATGTTATTCTTTTTGATGCTATTAAAATTGTTTTATTTCTTTTTCAGATAGTTCATTGTTAGTGTATAGAAACACAAGTGATGCTCATATATCAATTTTGTATCCTACAATNTATATACATCTTTACATCCTTAGTTAATTTTATTCTTAAATATGTTATTCTTTTTGATGCTATTAAAATTGTTTTATTTCTTTTTCAGATAGTTCATTGTTAGTGTATAGAAACACAAGTGATGCTCATATATCAATTTTGTATCCTACAATTTTGCTAAATTTGTTTATTAGTTCTAATAGTTTTTGGTGGACTATTTGGGATTTTCCTGTATGTAAGATTATATCATCCACAACAGAGAAAATGCACTTTCTTTCTAATATGAGTGTCTTTTAGTTCTTTTTATTTCCCAGTTGCTGTGGCTAGAATTTCCAATATTATGTTTAATAGAAGTGACACAAGTGGGCACCCTTGTCTTATTCCTCATCTTAGAGGAAAAGCTTTCAAACTTTTATCACTGTATGTTCTTCACTGTATGTTTGTCATTTATGGTCTTTATTATGTTTATGTACATTCTTTATATAACCAATTTGTTGAGAGTTTCTATCTGAGAGGATGGTAAACTTTATCAAATGCTTTTCTGTATCTATTGAAATGATCATATAATTTTCATCTTTCATTCTATTAATGTGTATATTACATTTATTGATTTGTGTGTATATCAGTCATCACACTGTACACATTAAATTTACATATGTAAATTTACATAAGTGTCAGTAATATATTAATAAAGCTGAAACATATGTACATACAATCTGTTTTCTTAATTTTCAGATTCTCTCTCTTTACTGATGGTTGTTGGAAAGAAGGACTTATAAATTTAACCATCTAAGCAGTTAAACTTGGAAAGCATATTTGTCACAGAGAATTCCAGGTGTTCACTTAAGTTAAAATAAAATGTTTGTAATTAGAACGAAAATGTGTTCACTAAGACCATAAAACTACTCACTACTCCTATGATAAGTAAACCTACAGTCATCAAGTTTTGTAGATCTTTTTGCTAGCCAGAAAACTTCAGTCACTGAGTCCCACTATTCTTTTTGCAGTTCTACAAAGTAAAGTCAACTGAAACACCAAAAAGCCATTTTTTTCCCTGAATATGTATCTGCAACTCAGCGACTTCCAACAGAGTAACAGAAAAGATGATTTTAGCACTGAATCACATGTGTACCAAAAACATAGAGCTAGAACCCTTTCTTTGGTTTCAGCATAAGCTGCCCCTCTCCTCAGCCAGTCTCTAATTTGGGAGAGAGCCAGTTTGTTTTGTTTTGTTCTTGGATTTTTTTCTGTAAATTTGTTGGAAGCACTAATGAGATAAAGGAAAAAAAAAAAATCATGGAATTACTGGGTAAGGATCCAAGACCATGCAATGCTATGAAAAGCAGCACCTTTCTACTCATGAGCTTTTATCAGACTTTCTGAATTCAATAGCAGTTTCAGGAACTGAGAAAATAAAGTAGGAGAAATAAATTCTGATAAGTAATAAATTATTAGGAATAAAACAAATCACAAGCAATGGCCACATTGAATCGTAAATGGAAAAAAGAAAATCACAATGTTGAAAATTCACAAGCTGTACCATCACACTTGTCTAAGTTAACAAATGCTGTGTAAGCCATGTCTCAATGAAATAAAACCCAGCCAAAATTTATCAAAGGAATCGTTAGTATAGGAGTCTTAATTAAAGCACTTGTCTTCACATTCTAACTAGTCTTGGTGTCCATTTCATTGGTGTGGTAAAATAAAAATTAAAAGAGAAAAAAAAAAGTTGGTTGGAAACATAGCATTAAATTCAATCTAACAACAGACTGAAAAGTCAAAGACTGTTAATTCTGAGGAAAAGTAGAGAAAAGCAAAGAAAAAAAAAAGATTAAACCTGTTACATGTACATACTGCTATATTTAAAACAGATAACCAACAAGGATCTACTATATAGCACAGGGAACTCAGCTCAATATTTTTAATAACCTAAATAGGAAAAGAGTTTGAACAATTATAGATACATATATATGTATTACTGAATCACTTTTCCGTTTGCAACTGTAACTAACACATCATTGTTAATCAACTATACTCCAGTTTGTGAAGTGAAATCGTGAAATCGCTCAGTCGTGTCCGACTCTTTGCAACCCCGTGGACTGCAGCCCACCAGGCTCCTCCATCCATGGGATTTTCCAGGAATGTGTTGGAATGGGTTGCCATTTCCTTCTCCAGGAGATCTTCCCAACCCAGGGATTGAACCCGAGTCTCCCACATTGTAGGCAGATGTTTTACCATCTGAGCCACCAGGGAAGTTAAACGTTTTTTTTAAGTGTAAGTCTGTTAAAGTCAAAAGTTCATGATCTGACTCTGTCTTATTATGGGAAAATGGTCTGAGTTTTGCTGATTGGTTGGCAGTATCAAGCACTAACCCAGTGGGCTAATCCTTAGTGGGTCTTCAGAGTGTAGATCATGTCACCCATTTAGGTCTACACAGGTGTCTGCAGAGCTAGTTGGCCAGAACACAGAGGTAAAAGGATAATTTTCAAAAGGCTAAAATCATGACACTCATATAAAGGTAATTAATTAATGAGAGAACTAGTAAGATATTATATCCACTTCAAATGGGAATTTGACTTACAAGGACTTACATTCTCTACTGAAAAAAGATGTATTTGCACTGCCATGAACATAAATCATTGTCATTACTTAAACAAGACACATGTGCATTATCATCAGTATTCTACAATTTAAATTCTATCTCTATAGTATTATTAAATACCCTGCCTAGTCAAAGACAAAGGCCCACATTCCTATGAAAGTGAAAGTCTCTCAGTCCTATCTGATTCTTTGTGACCCCATGGACTATACAGTCCATGGAATTCTCTAGACCAGAACACTGGAGTGGGTAGCCTTTCCCTTTTCCAGGGGATCTTCCCAACCCAGGGATCAAACCCAAGACTCCTGCATTGCAGGCAGATTCTTTACCAGCTGAGCTATAAGGGAAGCCCAAAAATACTGGAGAGGGTAGCCATTTCCTTCTCCAGGGGGTCGTCGCAACCCAGAAATCAAACCAAGGTCTTCTGCACTGCAAGTGGATTCTTTACCAACTGAGCTATGAGGGAAGCCCAACACATTCCTATAGAAACATATAATCCTGGAGGATCCACTAGACAATATCCAGTATTCCATTGAAAGTGTACCCAATAACCTCTTAAGCCAACTTCCAAGTAATTCTTAATTTCTCCTAACAGAAAATATTTTCTTGTTACCCAGAGCAAGACCTGATTAGTTTAAGATAAAAAGACCAGTCTTCCCTCCAATGCAATGAAATGACGTTCAAAGAGAGCAAATCAAATGATGTTCTGCAACTGACAAAATCTGTCTCACTACAGAGAAGTGAGTCAGCAAAAACACTGAAAGTGGGTCCCAAGGTGATTTGTCTTAGTATGCACTTCATGAAATAAAGTTATGAATACTCAGTTGAGTCCTGAGGCTGACCCAGTATAAATCGGGTTTCTTTACTTGATCCTGATATAATAGAGATAAACAAACATTGTCAAGGCATTTTACAGTGCCTTCACCTCAAACACTCTTGCTGTATAAACAGAAGTTGATTTTGAAGGCAGATGAGGTGGGAGAGGTGGTCCTGGAAGAGACAACACTATAAAGAATGTCAAGACACAAAATCTTGAGAAGCAGAATTAGTTTCAGACATGGGTATAATTATTCACAAAACAATGCATTAATAAAGCTGCCAGATTATTAAGGAAAAATAATCATATTGGAAGTCAAAAAGAAGTAGTACATACACAGCCATAAAAGGATCTATCAAAAATACCACAGAACAAATTATAAAAATGTCATGTTGGATTAAAAAAAGTTTATTTTTTCCTCTCGCTCTTTCTCTTGCTAGAAGATAAAACTGAATTCCCCATCTTTGGAGCCTGATGCAACTATACGAAAAATTGTTAATAAACGGTTTTCTCTCCTTTTCCCTCCCCATCAGCCTGGAACACCATAGGTAATGGACATTTAACTTGTGGGTTATTCCTTCCCATTCATAACTAGTGACCCATAGAAAAGATAATCTTTTAAAAGATTATGGATGCAGCCACTTTGTAGGACTTGTACAGATAAAATATTAAAATAAACTAAAAACCCAGATAATACAGAAAAATCTGTATTTAAATACATTGAAAATATGGAAAGTAATTACTGACATGAGAGAGAACAAAATAGAATAAACTAAATTACCAAATACATCATCCTTTGGCCTTTGACCAGATGAGACTGACTTATAACATAAACTAACTGATAAAATCTTTCTCATTATAGCTTTAAAATCCTCANATTTTCACAATATTGATTCTTCCTACCTAGGAACATGGAATATCTCTCCATCTGTTTAAGTCATCTTTGATTTCTCTCATTAGTGGCTTATAATTTTCTGTGTACAGTTCTTTTGTCTCCTTAGGTAAGTTTATTCCTAGATATTTAATTCTTTTTGTTTCAATGGTGATTGAGATTGATTCCTTAATTTCTCTTTCTGTTTTTTCACTGTTAGTATATAGAAATGCAAGTGATTTCTGTGTGTTGATGTTGTATCCTGCAACTTTGCTAAACTGATTAGCTCTAGTAATTTTCTGATACTATGTTTAGGGTTTTCTATGTACAGTATCATGTCATCTGCTAACAGTGAGAGCTTTTCTTCTTCTTTTCTGATCTGGATTCATTTCTTTTTATTCTCTGATTGCTGTAGCTAGGACTTCCCAAACTATGTTGAATAGTAGTGGTGAAACTGGACACCCTTGTCTTGTTCTTGATCTTAGAGGGAATGCTTTTTTTTTTTTCTTCAGTTTTTCACCATTGAGAATAATGTTTGCTGTAGGCTTATCACAGATGGCATTTACTATGGCTATAGCTCTGATTTTGGGAACTTGTTAATCTAACTCAATCAACACCAAATAGACTAATCAAAGACCATAACATCAACTAGCTCTTTATTTCAGCTACTGCTAAAGCAACATGAAGGAAGATTTTTCTCATTTCTTTATCTCCCTTCTACTAACCTGTAATGAATATAAAGTATCTTTCCTTCTGCAAAGAACGAGTTCTACTTTGGAGTATAAATTTCTGAAGTTAAGGGCAGTTTGTAATATTTACACATTATCTATCTGTAACTCCTGGGATACTGCACATACAGTATTCCAAATATACTAAGTCTGCTGTGTGAACTACAGCAGATTTACTATGTTTGGAATACCATATTTGACTACATTTTAAAATTGCTAAGAGGAGTTTAGCTTTCTTTTGTGTGGCTGCCTTTCAGCGCTTGTCTCTAAATCAGCTTGCAGGACATTCTTGGTGACAACTCCAGTATCTTATTTTCAACAGCAAATACCCAAAGTTAAAACTGGAGTCAATCATTCCAAAGTGTATTTTCTCAAGAATTGTGCAGAGAATTAGAAATTGCCATTGTATCTCCATTTTTATAGGGTCCAGCAATTGCATGTGAAAGCATCCTATTATACCTAGTGGTAGCAAACTCAGAGGTCAATTCATTCAATGAATGCAGGATCTGCAGACCACTTAGACATATGTCCTTATCAGAGAGGACAATAAAATGTATAATGATTTCCAAGACACACTAGGAGAATGGCAATGCAATTTTTGAGACTAAAATTATGAATGTTGGAATTCTTTTTGAGGCCAAGTATAAAGACAAATAAATTACCACCAATGATTATGATTTACATAGGCTAGCAAAATGCCCTTGTCAAAGTTCAACATCAAAAAGCTGTGAAAAGTAACAAAATTACTTTTAAAAAATATATTTGACTATTTTAGTAACTTTTTAAATTATTATAAAATGTGTTCAAATTACAGATAAGATAATTTTTAAAAACCCTAAATCCCACCCCCAGGAAGAAATATCACTACTAATATTTTGGCTTATATATATATATAGTATATTTTAGAAATATATCAAGCTTTAAGACTTGTTTTGTTACCATGTTTTTCAATTATTAATCTATCTTGGGCAACTTTCAATGTTACTAAATATTAATTATATAATAGCTGAGCTTCATGTATATAACATAATTCAATTGTGTTCATAACATAATTTATTTAATTTAGAATGGTTATACTATCAACAAAGAACTACATAAATACAAGAGGATAATAATATAGATAAATTGGCCCTAAATGAAGAAAGGAAAGGTAAGACTCTTTAAGGATCAATATTAAACCAATTTTATAAGAAAAATAACAATGAGGATTAAACGAGTTAATACAGGTAAAGCTAAGAGCATTGCCTGACACATAATATATACTTTGTAAATATTTCCCATTATTATTTTTCCAATGAACTGAAGTAATAAACTATTAAATATTTAATTGGCAGGTGATATGAGGTAATGAAAGTACATACCACAGTACTCTGAAAAGACAAGATAATAGAGCTACATCACAAGATATTTGTGTGTGTGTGCACACGCATGTATATGAGAGGGGGGTGAGGGAGAGAGGGAAACAGAGTACAAAATGAAGATAATGTACATTACAAGATAAAGCATGTTTCATTTTTAAGCTGATCTACTCCATGCAAATGCTTACAGACCAGGAAAGGAACCCAGGCTAATTCTTAAATTGATAAAGCCCTTTCAATTATCATATCATTCAGTCATAACCATAAACCTATGAGTTCTATGGGAGCCTTTGAGGAAACTGAAATTCACAGAGGGTAAGTGACTTGAGAACAATAACAAAGCAAGTGGGTTGATGTGATTGGGACCATAATCTCTGAATTTTAACTGCAAATTTTGTGCAATGCTATACTGCCTTTCATTTTAGACTTTTGTTTTAAGACAAACACTGATAGTTGGGAGAATGGCCAAATCTATATAGTAAGTACCCCCAAAATGGCCTGCCTGTTTTTACAAATAAAGTTTGTAAACTCAGCAATGCCTTTTCATTTATGTGTTGTCTATGGTTATTTGTATACTACCACAGTAAAATTGAGCAAAACTATTTACAACCTGGACCTTTACAGAATAAGTTTGCCAACACCTGATCTCCTTGGCTGAACATAAAGTTAAGAACATTCTTTAACATATGGAACAAAGCATGAAAACAAGGTTTGTGAATTCAAATGTGCAAGTAACCACAGATCTGAAAGCTGTTTTCTGCTTTTTATCCATCAAAGACTAAAACAAAGAAAATAAGTAAAAAGGGATATATTAATTGCAAACAAATAATAAAGCATTATGCTAATGAACTACCAATTATAGGGTGGAGTAGCTTAAAAACAGTAATATGCTCATCCTGAGAAACAAACATATTTACATCATTATTTAATATGTGTAAAATGTATTATTGGCACCAGCATGGGAACTGAAAAGTAAGGGTTAATGTAAACTATGATTTCTACACCTTTAGTAGAAAATTTCCTCTTTAATTTCAGCAAAAAAAAAAAGAAGAAGAAGAAGAGTAATGCAACCTCCAGAAAGACCAAAATACACTCACCATCTGGGTGAGAAAGTCTATGAACACTCAGTGATGTATAGTAGTGATGAAAGAAATTTTCATATGCTGAGGTATGAAGAAATCATTCTGCCTTAGACACAATTTAACTGGAACTTTAGGTGAACCAAAGCAGCCTGGTAAACATGCATTTTA
This sequence comes from Neotragus pygmaeus, assembly GCA_006410875.1. Lineage (NCBI taxonomy): Eukaryota > Metazoa > Chordata > Mammalia > Artiodactyla > Bovidae > Neotragus > Neotragus pygmaeus. Next base: position 118,332 of record SJYV01005148.1, on the reverse strand, counting down.
CATCTGCTTTAACCATTAAAGAAATGAAGGCATTTAAAAACAAAAATGGAGTAACTATGGTTCAGGCACTGAAAATGGAGCTAGGTGGCCATCATGGATGTGGTTTGAGGCACCTTCCTGTATCACTAACAAACCTGGATTTTCTGAACTGTGTCAAACTCAAGGACACCACCAGTCTTTCTCAAAATCATATCTGCTAGCAGCTGTGAACTGCAACCTTAGAGTCTCAAAGTCTCCCCTTGTAACTGCAACCATTTCAGACCCCAACCCAACCCTTGCTTAACAAGCACCTTACTTCTTGCCAGATCCAAACCTAATTCTTGACCAAAAATTCAACTAATTGTGCATCCTTTGCCTTAATAAGCCTCCCCTTTGTTGTAGTCCATAGAGCACAATTCAAGTGCTTTTTGAATATGTATCTCTTGGGCTGTAGTCCTCACTTTGGCTCAGTTAAACACTTTTCTATTCCTATTAGAGATTTTTTTTAATCAATTATTTCGTATAAAAGTAGAAAGTCCCTGCTCCGGTTCAAGATGAGGGCATAGCAGGAGGAGGACTCTGCTCCTCCTGTGGACGCACTGGGTTTACAGCTTCGTGTGGAACAACTTCCTCTGAAAACTGACTGAGGACCTCCTACTGTGCAGACCGAGGAGAGAAGCCCACAAGGAAGCAGGTGGCGGAGGCTGGGGTACAGACGGCCATAAACCTCCTCCCCCACCCCAGGCGCAGCAACCCGCAGTCAGGCGGGAACTCAAAGCCAGAGTGTCTCCCTGAGAAACAAATGGTTTGAACCCCACAGCAGGCACCACCAGAGTTAAACACCTGCACCATAATGAGGAGCTTCCAAAACGTCTAGCTTTGAAAACCAACAGGGCCGTTTCCACAGAGCATCTGAGAAATGGCTAAAGTTCTCATGCTCCGACTCACCTGCCCAGGGCCCAGCTCAGAAACAGCAGATCCAGGGCCGCCCGGAAGTTGCGGAAGAAGCTCATTTGCTTTGTGCTTGTCCTGGAGGGTGGCCTGGGGTGGGCAGGATGGAGGTCTGACAAACAACGGCAGGCCTGCAGGGCGCCCTCCGGGAGCGAGACCGGCGGCGCCATCTTCAGGCTCCCGCCCCGCCCGCGCTGCCGGGATCTTCCCGGGGCTTTCACACAGCTGGCGTCCACGGGCAGCCCTCGGATCACCTGCCCTGAGGACGCCCGGCCTTGCCTTCCTCGCTCTCTCAGGACTGTAACAGCTGGAGAGACGGTTCTTGACAGGCTGCCACCTCCAGGGCCCCAGACATACAGAAGACTCACCCACCTGTCTTTCTGTGCTGGAGCCTCAGCCTGAGCAGCGGCTTCAGGTTTAGTCCCTGGAGGGGCCTATGATACACTTGCCTCCAGGGAACCTAGGCCAGTGCAGGGCATCTTTCTGCTCTCCCTCTGCCACTACAGCTCACTGGTATCTCCCAAACAGGAGCTTATACACGCATCAAAGCCCCAGTTTTTGTGCTTACCACCCAGGGAACACTTCCAAATCACCTGACTCTGTTGGACCTTGGGGCTTATGCTGTGGCCCCTCAGGACTGTATCTATTTCATACATTAAATGCTGTTGCCTGAGGGTCTAGCTTCCCATCAGCCTGAGTCTAGGATCCTCCCCTTTGGACCACTGACAGGTCTTGGCACATCCTCAATCCCTGGGGACCATTAAAAAGAAAAGGGCTGTTGGTACACTCACAAATGTTTGAGGGACAACCAAGAGTTAGGGCAGGGTTGAATCATAAGCTTCACCACCTGCACAGGGGCACTCTTTCAAGATTGGGACAGGTGGCTGTTTTACCTAATGCCTAGAAACCAACACAGAGAGTAGCAAAAGTAAAGAAACAGAGGCATATGTTGCAAATGAAAGAAAAAGATAAAACCTCAGAAAGATGATCCCTTCTTCATAAGGACTGGCTGTTAGGGACAGAAAGTCTATCAATAGCCACTTGTTAATTTTTTGTTTCAATAAAGCCATCTAGTGATTTTTTTTCCCTAAAAGTCATAAGCTGACAGAGCATTCTCCTCATTGCCATCTTCATCTCTCTGTTCCTGAGTGTGTAGATGACTGGATTGAGAAAAGGAGTTAAAACTGCATCAAATATGGCTAGAAATTTATCCAGATGTGTTGGAGGAGAGGGTGACAGATAGAAAAAAATCAGTGGACCAAAGAACAGAACCATCACAATAATATGAGCTGACAGAGTGGAAAGAGCCTTGGATGAAGCACCTGAAGAATGTTTCTGAAGAGTGACAAAGATGAATATATAAGACAGGATGAGCAAGAAGAAAGCACCCAAGGAAATGAATCCACTATTAGCAGTGACCATGAACTCCAGTTGATAGGTATCTGTACAAGCAAGTTTGATGAGCTGAGGAAGGTCACAGTAAAAGCTGTCCAAGACATTAGGGCCACAGAAGGGCAAGTTTACCACAAAAGCCAGCTGAGTCAATGAGTGAGTAAGACCAATGGTCCAGGCAACCGCTAAAATAAAAACACACATTCGTGGGCTCATGATGGTCAGGTAGTGGAGAGGCTTACATATGGCCACATATCTGTCAAAGGCCATGGCAATGAGCAGCACCATTTCTGTGCCTCCCACAGCATGGCTAAAGAAGATCTGAGCTATACAGCCCCAAAAAGAGATGACTTTTTGCTTCCTGAAAAGATCGCAGATCATCTTGGGTGCTGCAATAGAGCAAAATATCAGGTCAATGATGGAGAGATTTGCTAACAGAAAATACATTGGGCGGTGTAAGTAAGGGTCAGATGTCACAGTGACCACTATAAAGAGGTTTCCCATCATACTTGACATGTAGAAAAGGCATGAAAAGCAAAAAAGAAGAAGCTGGATCTCCCAGGAACTGGAGAGTCCCAGCAGCACAAACTCAGACACCACAGAGTGGTTGTGTCCACTCATTGATTCATTTAGCTGTTCATTCTCCTGTTACCTAAAGGAAGAAAATGAGACAATTAAAATTAATACTGTTACATTACTGCCATCTATGGAAAAGTGCATAAATTTTTAAAGTCAAAAATTACCTGAGAATTTCACCAAAATCAAATATTATCCTTTTAGCCATTATTCCTGTGCTTTCATATGACAATACCTGAGTGCCAGGTGGCCTTGCTAACACAAGGAATGGTGAGCGATCTATGGACTGGTACCCAGAGGTGCACCTGATGAAACACCAGCAAAGGGTCTTCAGTGTTAAATTGCTTTATCAATGTGATCAACGTTAATCATTCTCTCCCTGACTATTATATGTAATAACCAATCATATACACTAGATAGGCAAAGAAAGATTTGTAAGATCTTAGACTAATTTCATTGCTTAAGCCAGAAATGAACCTTCCTTATTTTATACTTCCCAAAATATTTTTAATTCTTTAGTATCCAGATCAAATGGTACCTCATCTGCCTAACCTTCTCCATAGCATACCTATATATCCATATTTGCTCACTCTATTTACAGTTGGTCACATGTCTACTTTCTTCATATAATTAAACTACTCAAGATTATAAATCATCATGCCTTTAAATTTTTAACCTCATATAATATCTTGTGAATATTTGTGGTGGAAAAAAATATTTTGGAATGCTTTGACTAAAATCTTTCTTATATATTAATTCATTTCCTTCAACAATATTTGTCAAGCACCTCCTATGTACCAGGAGTAGTCTGAACACTCCCAATAGAGTATTGTAAAGTTAAATTTAAAAATAAATAAATAAATAAATAAATAATAAAAATGTTATAAATCAAAAAAATAAATAAATAAATAAAGCCAAGAACAGAAAAAACACAACATTGTAAATAAATTTTATCCCAATAAAAAGAGTTCTGATGATTTATTCAGAGAGAATCAAGGAAATTATTAGAAGCTATTGCAATAATCTAAGCAAAAGATGATGATGACTTAGATCAGGGTGATAAGGGGTCACAAATGAAGATCAAATGAGGATCAAATGAGGAGGGGGAAGTAGTTGAAACTATATTCAAATAATTCCTTGAATGTTAGAAATAAAAATGTATAAAGAAACATGACATTTCATCATAACTCTCCAAAAGCTGAAGGAAGATATGTTTCAATCTAAAATATAAGACAGAAAGCAGCACTGGAGTGTCAATAACTAAAATGATGTAAGAAAAGGAAAAATATTAATAACTGACTTATATTATTATTGTCTCCTATATGAGCAAATCATTGCTTAAACTGGGTAACTCTCATACCTAGTTAGATTTAGTAGATTATTTATTTTAACCTTTGTTAAAATAAACCTATTGCCAACCTTTGTTAGTGACATAAACCACTGAAAATCTGTGCCTGAAAAATTACTAATATAGAGGTATTAATAACCTCACTTAAAGAAATCAAAATTTTTTGTTTAAAAGAAGAGACATATACCCCTCAAAAATCTACTTTGCTGAGTGATTACAAATTCCAGTTCTTCCTATCCTGGTCTGTATGCTAGCTCATTTTTAATAATTTAACATTTAATAACTACTTTTTAAAAGAGCATTTCTATTAAATATCTCTGCAGTCATTTCAACAGAAATTGCATAATCAAAAAGAAAAACAACAGTAGGATCTAATTAGCTGCATGGCTGAATAATTCATGGCTGAAGATTTGTCCTATGAAATAACAAAATCACTGTAGAGCAAAAGAAATCAGTCACGAGATTTGGTGAATAATTTCCTGAAACATAAAATCTCTTTTGGGGTTGAACTATGAACTACACTGCAGAATTGTATTAGTAATAATCATAGGTGGGAGAAAAGACAGAATGTATTCAAAATACTTCTGCAGTATATGTACCTTGATTATAAGACTTATCAAATGCAGGAAAATTATGCCCTCTTAAATCTCTCTTCTAAAAACAATGTGCTCACTGAGGATGATTGAAAACTTCCCCACAGGGGACATTTAGCAATGTCTAAAAACATTTTTGGTCATCACAACTGTGGCAAAGTGTGGTGGGAAGGGAGAGTGAAGTTGTTACTGACATCTAGTAGGTAGAGGCAAGGGACACTGGTAAACATTCTATAATGCACAAGATAACAGTACAGCCTGCCATGACAAAGAATTACCCAGCCTCAAATATGCCAAGGTTGAGAAACTGTACATAAATGATACATTTTGTCAGAGGAAGATCGGAGTCTTATATTTGTGTACTCTCCCAGGCACCCCACTACCATTGTCGTCACAAGATGTGACTCTAATTAATGTCTGTTATCAGTAAATGACTAAGTGGATGGATAGATTGGTGGATGGATGGATGGACAAGTGGATGTAGAGAGGGAAGGATGATTACCAAATGGACTGACAGATGATGGAAGAGAAGCAAAGGAAGAAGGATCTCTAAATAATGGCTAACTAGTTATTTTTAGAAAGAGTAGGAGCAAACAATGAACCACACTCCATATAAATGTAAACTTTGTAGAAGAATTCGTGATCTCTTCGTACACATGCAGAAAAACACATTGACCATATTCCTAATACATTCCTTAATTTTGTAGATTTTTTGAAATTTTTCTAGTCATTCAAATGATGAATCTGGGAAATAACATACTAATGTCCCCAAGGATAGACAATAAGAAATAACAAGTATTCACATTGCTTTTTAAATTATTTCTTCTGATCACTTTTTGGGAGCAGCATCTACCTCTTATGTAGGTATTTAAGCAATTGGGAGTTTTGATTTTGTAAAAAGGAGCTCAATCGGTAAAAAGTCTGCTTTCAATACAGGAGACCTAGGTCTGATTCCTGGCTCTGAAAGATCCCCTGGAGCCGGAAATGGCAACCCACTTCAGCATCCTTGCCTGGAGAATCCCATGGACAGAGGAGCATGGCAGGCTACAGTCATGGGGTTGCAAGAGTCAGGCACGACTGACTGACTAAGCACAGCACACAAAAAGGGAAGTAAATTTGGAACATCAGGTACAGTCCAAGTACAATGAGTCTAAGTGAAGTACATTAGAGGAAGAACTGGATAAGGAAAGAGGAAAAATGGGAAGTCTAGAAATGAGTCTGATGTTCAAAATAGGAAATGAAGTAAATAAAGAACTGAATACCAGATGTCATTAACATGGATTCAGCTTGTGTCTTCAAAGATAAGAGTTGCACCTGGTTGAATACCCAAACCCAGGGGAAGGCATAAAAGTGCTCCTCAAAGAATGATACTGAGCTGTTTTGGAGTCTGAGTTAAACTGAGCTTGCTCTAAAAGAACACTTTGAATCATTTGTTCTCCAGGACTTTCATCTACTGCCATGCTCTTCTTAATTAAACGTCATTAAAGTTACAACAACTCTTTAACATTTGCTCTCTAAACACTATCATTGTTTTGAAGATATATGTGGGTTTGATCTCCTAGAAGAGATTCTCATCCATTTCAAGTTTATAGTTGAAGAAAATGAAGAGAATAGGTGTCCTACTACTAAATCCCGGAGGATTTAGTGTCCTACTAAATAAACCAGTAAGTATATAAAGAAATTTCTGATCCAGCACAAGTGATACATCACTGGCCTACTTAAATCATAAGAGACATAACACTTAAAAATTTAGTATCTCTCCGGTCAGGCTGTCCCTATGCTTTATTAATTTGACAGTCTAAAACTTCTCTGCTTTCAAATGAACTTTCTTGTTCTCCAAGTCTGTGTCTATTTATCTGTTGCTCTGTAAAATAAGATAGAGACGTTGTCAAGAACCCTTTTAAATAAATCTTACTGTCCTTGAATTAAGTAACAATTAAACTGTTCCTTTCACCTTTCTGCTTAAGATTAATTTTCATACCTCTGGATTCCTAAACATTTTATTTTTTTCTAAATCTTAGGTGTTTTACATTGTTGTGGCCAAAAATAAAAATAAAAAATAGCTAAATGCCCAACAAATATGGATAATAGTAGAAGGATTAATTTTCTTTCAATACCATTGGAGCAGTTTTTCTAAATCACAGCTGAAAACAGTAAGTTAGTAATGAGACATGTAGACAGGGTCAAAGACAAATGATCAGTCTGTCCTTCTCCAGATTCTGTGTACATCATTTAATTTTAGTCCCAAGAAATACCACAGAGAACTAGTCTCCAGGGGATTTTTTTTCCTTTTTTCACTTTTCTATAAATACAGAAATAAAATAGAATAAGTGGTCTTGCCTTCTAACTTCTAAGGTTACTAATTTTCTTCACTCGTATCAAAAAAGTTAATGAGGTAAGAAGTAAATAAACTCTTTCCTAATCACCACCTGAACCCTCAAGTGACTTGCCTATGCTAAAGATATTGCATTGAGCTGACCTTTATGTCCTTCGTGACATTAGTTTCCCTCTGGAAGCCTAAGACACATGTCTAAGCACCACATAAAAATCAAATCAGTTATTCATCTCTCCATAATCCATAGCCCTAATGAGATCTGCTTCTTCTTCCCTACATTATAACTTATCTAACCACAACTAAAAATCCATTTGATATCTGCAAATGAAGATTTGACCACTAAGACTATTTTTCTGAAACTAATGATCAAATTTAATTTTCTCCTCTTGTTAACTGGATTTTTCATTTTTCCACCAACCTGTTCCCAGACCACAGCATCTTCAGAGAGCTAAAGCACCTTAGTAACTGAGCTATGTTTGTGCCATTGCCATTTTATAAAAAGTTGAAAGAATTAAACAAGGTAATTAACATCTCTGAAGAATAGCGACCAGGTGATGCTGCAGATGCTTACCTTTGTTCACTTAGCTCATGCGGTCAGGGGAATTGTCCCTAGAACCTGATTGGTTTGAAACAGACATCTGAAAGAAAAATCTTATAATGAGTCACTGGAGAGGAAACAAAACTGACTGGCTGTTCTAGAACATCAACTTTGGCAATTTAGTCTGTCAATGATTACTGACTCATTGGTTATTTAAAATTAGGCGGAAAGTCTGGGGATTGCGAAGACAAATCAGAATCATGGCGGATTTCACTATATATTTCAATCAGCTCAAACACCCATAATGCTGAATAAGCAGGAGGAAATGCTTGAACCTCTTTCACATTTTAAAAAAGAAAAAATGGCATTGGAGGGAATAATACGGTGGACCATCATTCATGTTAAGCAGTCAAAGTACCTGAGATCTGAAGGACCAGGAGACAGAGGGGCATGAACAGTATTTCTAACGGAAGAAAAACAAAGTCTGCCTCTTCTGCTCTTCAAAACCTGCTCAAAGCTCTCCACTTCCAGAACCCTCCTAGGACTGACCCCCAGCAACATATCCAGTATTCCATCTTCTTGGCAAGTGTAAGATCTTCATCCAAATAAACTCAGCAAGAAAAATGTGCATAAAAATAAAATCAATGCAAATTTTACTTTAAAAAAGAATGATTCATTTGAACATGCCCTTTTAAAAAGCAAGTCTTCTGGTTCATATGAAACAATGTATAGCACAGACTGACCTCAATAAATGTTTGATATAAATGAATGATGATTCAGTTAGAATGCAGGAAACAGATCCTCAATTTACTTCTGAAAGAATCAAAATTGTGTTGATATGTGGATAGATGGACCTAGATAGTATATTCAAAAGCAGAGACATTACTTTGCTGACTAAGGTCTGTCTAGTCAAGGCTATGGTTTTTCCTGTGGTCATGTATGGATGTGAGAGTTAGACTGTGAAGAAGGCTGAGTGCCAAAGAATT
>SJYV01005148.1:63669-107100 GCA_006410875.1 Neotragus pygmaeus | reverse complement strand
TGGCTGGATGGCATCGCTGACTCGATGGACGTGAGTCTGAGTGAACTCCGGGAGTTGGTGATGGACAGGGAGGCCTGGCGTGCTGCGATTCATGGGGTCACAAAGAGTCGGACACGACTAAGTGACTGAACTGAATCGGCTGAACTGAACCACTAATGCATTCACATTCACTTTCATTAGTTCATCTTGGGTTTTTTGCCATACATCGACATGAATCCCCCACAGGTGTATACTTTTTTTTTACTTAGCATAATACTCTCCAGGTCCATCCCCATTGTCACAAATGCAGAATTTCCTTCCTTCTCATGACTGAACAACATTCGGCCACGTGTACATACCACATTTTCTTTCTCCATTCATCTGTCGGTACACATTTAGGTTGTTTTGATGTCCTGGCTATTGTAAATAATGTTACAGTGATCATGGGGGTACAGATATTTCTTCAAGACAGTGATTTCTTTTCCTTTATGTATAGACAAAAAAGTAGAGTTGCTGGATCATATGCATCTTTGGTTTTAATTTTTTGAGGAAATTCCATGCTGATATTTATAGTCCTTTGCCAATTTACATTCCCACTACAGTACCCAAGGATTTTCTTCTCTCAATATTCTCACTAATGTATGTTATTTCTGATATATCTCTTACTTATAAGAGTTTAGGTAGGGTTATAAAAATCAAGAAAGGACTGTAAAGGATCCCAGTGCTGGCAAGAGCAGTAAGCTCTTATCATCCCTGGGGCTATAAAGACATGGGAAAGGTTTATGCAATGGTGGAGGCCATTAAACAGTATAAGTGTATTGCTGTTGAACCTTCTGCTGAGCCAGAAGCCTGCAGAACTACTAATCTGGAAGGGAAATGCACAGGAAGTAAAGGAGACCAAGGATAAACTAGAACTGTGTCTCTCTTTGCTTCCAATTTCGATGATGCAGGTGACCTGTGGAGTAAGTGCATAAACATGCACTTGCATCTGACCCAGGACTTAGAAAAACTGAGGTGGAAATCAAGCAGGAGTGAAAGCAGCTGAAAGCCCAAGTTGTCCCACATCAGCAAGGTGAGCCAGTGGCAGGCATGAGTTACAAGGATGCTTTCTCTGTCTTGGCCTTCAGAACAAAAAATGGTACTGCCTCACTTCCTTTCTCCAAATCTAAACAAACTTTTCTATGGTAAATCCTAATGTGGAAACATACATGGAAGGAAATTTTGGGAACAGGTCTGGTTTAGCTGAGTTGACACAATATGAAGCCATGATGGCAGACTAGGAATTCAAATTCATTGTGAAATATGTATCTATTCTTGATAGAATAAATCACTGCCTCTTCCATGAAAGAAAAGGTCCAATGTAATTCGCATGTTGCCAGGTAGCTAGCTATTTTCCCCCAGAAATGATGCTAATTGGTTTCCCCTACTGGCAGGTTGGAACTCTGTGATGGAAGAACACAGATCAGCTTTGTTGAGGGGAAGTCTGTTAAAGGGAAGTATTGAGAGCATGTATAGCTTCCATCCCTGTTACAATGGCCACTTGGCACATGTGCCCATTAATCAAATCCTGGAGTGGTTAGAAGCTAACTGAAATTCACTGGATGGGTAACTAGTCCATCTGATTATTAAGATTCTTTTTAATGCCCCTTGATGTACATTTTCATGAAATATCTTCACTGAGTAAAAAATTTAACAATCTAATAGGCTGTTAACACCACTCCACTTATTCATGTTAATACACATTGCTACCTAAATCTCAGGTCAGTATTTATATGTTAATAAATTCTACTTCAGTTTCATATTTTGTCTTTTTTGGCATAATAATTTTAGAATGCTGTAACATACATGTTCTCCATACTCTGAAGCATATTGGCAAAATCCTACTATTCTTTTAGTATAAAACTGTATATTATTATAAATTGTATTTCTCTATCCAAATTAGATTGGGACTAACACTCTTTAAGGTACTAGAGACAACTGCTCTGGTAAAGCCAAAAATACATATTTTATGCAAAGAAAAGCTGGTTCATTCAGACTCGTGGGGTGGTGCTGCTCCAGTTTGGGAGAGTGAATGTCTATAACATTTCCTATCAATGGACATTTGAGTTTTATCAAATGTTTGCTTTTATAAGGTAATAGAAAACCTTTTAATAGCAAATATTTTAACATGTGTTCTTATACACGTGTGCAAATGCTCCCAAAGGCTATATAAAAAGAAGTGGAGGACATAATTTCATTTTTAATACATACTATTGAGTAGTTCCATGGCCACATGGAAGTTTCATGATCATAACAGTTTAATTGGTCAACAGAAGGAATTCATTCAGGTATTCAGTCATATGAGATACTTACCAATTAAGGAAAAGGATAAATTACATTACCAAACAGACACAGCTTATTGATGCCTTCTTTTCTGCTGAATTTATGGGCCCATGACCAGTAAGGCCTTCTTTAACCACCAGATCAAAGGACCAATGAGTGTCACCATTCTAGTGCTTATATCCCTATGAACCCAGAAATACTTCATCAACATCAGATTCTTTCATATGTCTCTTGAGATGATGGGGGTCTATTCTCTATCAGATGAGAGATGATAGAGAATTTGGTTAGTTGACTTGTTTTTCAGTGTGTTTGTTTTCATTTTCTCAAATTATTTGTTTTGTTTCCTTTGAAAGTACACCCAAGTTTGTTTGAAGTTTTATCAAGAATATGCACTGAATTTTGTCAAACTCTTTTTATGTGATGATCCTATGATTTTCATCCTTCATTTTGTTAATGTGGTGTATCACATTAATGGATCTGTTAATATTGAAACATTCTTGCATCCTTGGAAAAAATTCACTCGATTATGGTGTATTATCCTTTTCAAGTATTGTTGAATTCAGTTTGTTATAATTTGTTGAGGATTTTGCATCTATATTCATCAGAAATATTGACCTATAATTTTCTTTTTTTGCAATATCTTTCTCTGGTTTTTGGCATCAGGGTGGTACCAAAAATCTCAGAATCTTCCCTGATGGTCTCAGAATCTTCCCTGGTGGTCTCAGAATCTTCCCTGGTGNTCTATATTCATCAGAAATATTGACCTATAATTTTCTTTTTTTGCAATATCTTTCTCTGGTTTTTGGCATCAGGGTGGTACCAAAAATCTCAGAATCTTCCCTGATGGTCTCAGAATCTTCCCTGGTGGTCTCAGAATCTTCCCTGGTGGCTCAGAGGTTAAAGCGTCTGCCTCCAATGCGGGAGACCCAGGTTCTATCCATGGGGCAGCAAGATCCCCTGGAGAAGGAAATGGTAACCCACTCCAGTATTCTTGCCTAGAGAATCCCATGGACAGAGAAGCCTGGTAGGCTACAGTCCACAGGGTCGCAAAGAGTTGGACACGACTGAGCAACTTCACTCACTCACTCACTCTTCCCCTTTAGTTTTAGGAAGTAGTTTGAGAAGCGTAGGTATTAATTTTTTTTATACATGTTTGGTAGAATTCCTCCCTGAAGCTGTGCAGTCCTAGACTGGTTTTTTGGAAGTTTCTTGGTTACAGACTCAAATATAGTTCCAATAATGGTCCATTCAAATTTTCTATTTCTTCTTGATTCAGTGTAAAAAGAGTGTGTGTTTCTAGGAATTTATCCATTTTATTTAAGTTGCCTAATTCATTGACATATAACTGATCATAGTATTCTCCTATTATGGTTTGTAATCCTGTGATATCCATTATAATTTCTGCTCTTTCTTTTTGTCTGCTGGGTCTTCTCCCTGTTTTTCTTTAAAATCTTGGATAAAGGCTTATTCATTTTGATTATTTTTAATAGCTCTTGATTTTATTGATTTAATTAATAATTACCATGGTCACCATCAAAGTTTACAGAGACAGAAGAGTTATCTAAAAATTCTGGATGGACTCTGTAGACTCATTATAATGTAAGAACTGGATCTGTACTTGGCTGCCTAGAAACTTAAGTTCTTAGCCTTTCCAAAAGTAACCTCTCTTTGGGAAAATAACTTTTGATAACCAAACTTAGAATATGCTAATGTGTAACCTATAGTTTCTATTATTAATTTATAATAAGAAGGAATGTCAAAGGGAATTCTGTGCTGGAGGACTGTTTAACTCATTCTCTCTGTGTGTATTGATACAGTAAATTGGATTATAATCAGAAAATTGCAGTTATCTCAGTGTTTAAGGACATTAAGTAACATTCAGAATAACTCGCTATATACCAGTTAGGAATGGAGACAAAATGATGAATAATATACAATTACAGATTTCTAGGATACTACTGCCTACTAGGGGGCTCCCCCAGTGGCTCAGCAACTAAAGAATCTACCTTTAATGCAGGGGATGCAGGAGACTTGGGTTTGATTTCTGGGTCAGGAAGATCCTCTGGAAGAGGGCCTGACAATCCACTCCAGTATTCTTGCCTGGAGAATCCCATGGACAGAGGAGCCTGAAGAGCTACAGTCCATAGGGTTGCAAAGAGTTGGAGACAACAATAAAAAGTTCTCTCCTGTAAAATCAATACAAGACATCATCAAATCTCTTGATTAAGTAACCCAGGGAATAAACAAAGGCTGAGTAGTTTCATCTTCATCATCATTGGTGAGATATTTAACAAATATTTTACAGGCACTGCCTCGTTTATCCCCAACAACAATTATCAGGAGCAAGCACTAAAATCTGCCCCCGTTTTAGCAGTGAAAAAAAAAAAAGAAAAGAAAACTTAAAGAGTTAAAATGACTTCTCGCAATCCCTATCAAACTACCAGCAGTATTTTTCACAGAACTAGAACAAATAATTTCACAGTTTGTATGGAAATACAAAAAACCTTGAATAGCCAAAGCAATCTTGAGAAAGAAGAATGGAACTGGAGGAATCAACCTGCCTGACTTCAGGCTCTACTACAAAGCCACAGTCATCAAGACAGTATGGTACTGGCACAAAGACATAAATATAGATCAATGGAACAAAATATAAAGCCTAGAGATAAATCCACACACACCTATGGACACCTTATCTTCGACAAAGGAGACAAAAATATACAATGGAGTAAAGACAATCTCTTTAACAAGTGGTGCTGGGAAAACTGGTCAACCACTTGTAAAAGAATGAAACTAGATNAGTGGGCAGGGAGGTGGGGGGAAGAAGTTCTCAAACAGTTGAATTCTGCCTATTCTGTGTGTATATGCAAGGCATGCAGCCGTTTCACTTTTTAAATTCCAACTCAAGAAAAAAAAAAGAAAAAAGAAAAAAAAAACTGGATGGCTAGATATTTCTTCAAATAAAAGTCTAGTGCTCAATGGGAAAAAATATTTGAAGACAATGCACAATAAGGGCTTTTTTTCAAGTCATATAAAAGCTGTTTTATGAAATTAAGCTGGAAATATTATAAGTGGGAAATGACCACAGAATAAATAGGAACCTTTTAGAAAGAGAGCAAACATGTGTTATTTATTTTCCTAGTAAACAGAAGTGGCAGATTCAATCAGCAAGAAACATTGGATAGTTATAACCATTTTAATCATGTAAAAAATTCATGAGATTTGTTTTTGGTGCATTAAACAGCATCTTCAGGTTAGTATTTAGGGAAAGTGAATAAATTCTATTTACCAATAGCCTAGAGATAAGAAGGGACCAGCTCTCTCATGTGTCTGGTGAAAGAAAGGGACATAGACTATTTCAGCACTCTCTACTACTACCTCCTTCTATTCTTTATAAACATATGGAAATAATTATACCCACTTGCATAAAAAACATTTAAAACTATAAAACAGTTCCAAAGCATGTACTGTGCCATATTTCATGTGGAGAGAGACTGCCTTCAGTTCCGTCTTGAAAGGCCTAAAAAGTGCAAAGCAATAGTACTCTAAGTATTTATATCTACTTTGATTCCTTAATGTTTAAAGTCATGTTGAAAAATGTTAATTTTAGATGTTAATTATAGAGCTGGAATAAAGCATTGGTTATAAAATAGCTAGCTGAGGTTAAATCCCTCCATAATGATCAGTTTTTTGGTACTCCCTGTTATTTAAAATACTACCAAAGAAATACATTACAAAAAATACACTAGCATGTGGCATATCTTTTCACTTGGAATTTTTATGAATGATAAAATTAACTAGACACAAGGAAATCAAATATTTTCTGGTCTTAAGTCTACCTTATTCAATAACATATATGTACACATCTTACATGTGTTTAGATTCAAAGATTAAAGGCAATACCCTAATGTAAAACAAAAATATCAAACATCCCTTGAAGGATATAGCCTCAACATTACACAACTCTTACTTATCATTTTTGCCTTAAAAATTATAATGGGCTTTTGGGATAGAGATGTGGTTTTTGTTTTAATGTCAAAACCTGCAAAGATTTGGTAAAATGCTAAAGGATTCTTTTTGTAAATAAAGACTTTCTCTAACCATGAACCAGTTTACTTAGAGAAGTCGGCAAATAAAATTCCACTGTACGTTGATGTCTCTTTGGCAAAGCAGATTGAACAAAAGTCCAATTTACTGATTAAGAATCCTCCCCCTGATTAAGACACCCCTTCCCCAAGGCTGTCGAAAGGATTTAGACTTTCTCTGGATATATAGTAAAGTCCCATAAATTTATACTCACTTTATTATCAACAAAATAATGCGTGAAGAAGAGACTGATTCAGGTAACCCTGAGAAGCTGATACTTGTTGATGTTCGCATATCTCTATTCACTAGCCCTTCTGTTATGTTTCAGTCCTTTTCCTTCCTTTCTATTCCAGGCCACCCATGTCCCATGCTGTACTTCTTCTATGCCAATGTGTTCATTTGCTCAGTTGTATCTGACTCTTTGTAACTCCGTGGACTAAAGCCTGCCAGGCTCCTTTGTCCATAGGATTTTCCAGTCAAGAGTGCTAAAGTGGGTTGTCATTTCCTTCTCTAAGGGATCTTCCCGACCCAGGGATTAAACATGCATCTGCTGTGTGTCCTGCATTGGCAGGAAGATTCTTTACCACTGAGTCATGTGGACTTTGTATTGACTTTTACTCTAGTTTTTCATTGAAAATATACCTGATCTGCCTTCCAAGTCAATAAAACCTTTTATCCATTTTTCAGTGCATCAGCTGTAACCTCATGAATAAGTTTATCTTCAGGAAATCACGAATGACAAGGATTTAAATGACAGTATTACACAAATATTTTTTATTTTGTAGGTATTTAAGCCTCAATGCCTAATCTGAAAGTCATCTGTCACCCTACCTACATTAAGTTCCACCATACAGTTAACAGTACACAGAATGTCAATTTTAGGGCACACCTTTATTTTATAAACCACCAAGGAAGAAAAATGCTTCTATTTAAACCATGACATGATGCCATAATGATAATCCTGTATAACACACGAATCAATAACATCAGTCCCTCATTGCTTTGAAATGATTTCATCTATTCCAAAGAATTTGGCAATCTACCCTACCTTCAGTTGCAGTGCTTAGAGTGTGAGAATAATCTTTTTTGCAAGTATTTCAGGAACAAAACATAACACATCTTCATCTACTTGTGGATATCTTCCATTTTTAGGTCCATAAAACCCTTGGTTGTTAATTTGTAAGAAACTATGAAGTTCTGATCATTTCTACAATGATGCTTTATTCATATAAAACTTATTTTTCATCCAGCAATGTGGAAAGCCATAAAAAGTGTCATTTACACCCCATATAATGTAAAAGAGCCAAAAAAAATTCATGAGTTTTCTTGAAACTATGGATAGCTGAGATTACAGGGCAACCAACTAGCTCAAAATCTAAGAAAGTGATGACATAAGAAATAGCTTCCTAGGGCAGATGTCACCCTTAGGACTCTGGTGAAAACCAATTGCAGCTGGGGGGAAGGAATGACAACAGCAACAAATCCTACCGCTCATAAGAAAGGATGGGCTTGCATGCAGTGCTCACAGCCAGAGCCTGGGAAGCAGCATCACTAAGACCACATCCAGGACCTGGGACCTGATATCATTCTAGTCTAAGACTTAATGTGAATAAGAGAAGATACCCATCACCACATCCGAGAGATAAGCTAACAAGCGCTAAGTAACAACATTAGAATATGGCTGGAAAAGAAAAAGAGAGGAACAAAAGCAGATAAAGAAATATTCATAGTACAATGAAAAATCTGAAATTATTGCAGGAGCACTCACTGAGGGTAGGGGTGGGGAGCCTCTTGAAAAGAACTCTAACACAAGAAATCTGGAGGAATTCAAAAGCTGTGATGTCCAAAGGGTGCCTTTCCCTAAAGCTAGGCTCTCCTCCTAACTACATTAATTCAAATTCCCATAATCTAGGTCTAGCAGAAGGAAAAGCATGCTGATTTATAGGCAAAAGAGCCTATAAGACAAATGACTTTCAACAACAAAAGCTATAAGACAAACAACAAAAATACATATAGAGACACTACTCTTCTAAGAGAAAAAATAATTATCAGAATCCAACTCAAGTATGACACAGGTAGTCAAATGTCCAAGGAGGAAATTTAAGGTAGCTATGATTAACAATGGTAAAGATGATTAAAATTTAAGGTAAGATTTAAGGTAACTGTGATTAAAAGTGGTAAGATAACTGTGTTAAAGTCTCCAGTGGAAGTGGTAAACTGCATGTAAGATCAGCTGGATGATTTCAGGACAGAGATAAAAACTATAAGAATGAATCAACTGCAAATGCTGGAAGTTAAAACACAATAACAGAAATGAAGAATGTCTTTGACCGGCATTATTAAGGTTGACACAGACAAGGAAAGAATCCGTGAACCTAAGGATAATTTGAAGATAAGTCAACAGAAATTACCCAACTGAAACAAAAAAGAAAAGNTGCAAATGCTGGAAGTTAAAACACAATAACAGAAATGAAGAATGTCTTTGACCGGCATTATTAAGGTTGACACAGACAAGGAAAGAATCCGTGAACCTAAGGATAATTTGAAGATAAGTCAACAGAAATTACCCAACTGAAACAAAAAAGAAAAGAGTAGAAAAGTAAACAAACAAAAAACAGAGTGTCCCAAAGCTATGGAACAATATCAATATATCAACAGACCTAACATACACATAGTTCAAATCCTAAAAAGAAGAGAGAAGGGGGCAAAAGAAATATTTGAGAAAACAATGGCCAAGAATTTTGCAACATTAATAATAGACATCAACCACAGACTGAAGAAACTCAGAAAACATTGACCAGGTAAATACAAAAAAGCAAACTACATATTGTAAGCAAAATGTTAAAAAGATCAAGAGAAAATCTTGAAGGCAATCAGACAGAAAAAGATTTATTACCTATGGATGAACAAAGAATTATAGCAGTTAGAAACCATGCAAACTAGAAGACAATGAATGACATTTTCTAATTGTTGGGAGAAAAAGAAAAGAATCTTTCAACCCAGGATTCTACATTGGACAAAAATATATTTCCAAACAAAAGTGAAGATTCTCTTAGGTAAATAATTACTGAGAAAATTCAATACCAAATATCTTCCTCTCTAAGAAATACAGAAGCAATGTACTTCTGTCATAGGGAAACAATATGATACCATTTAATTTATTGTATATTTATAGTGAATTTACAAAACTTAAATATATGACAATAACACAAATAATTGGAGGAATAAATTGAGAGCATATTATTATAAAGTCCCTACACTATATATATAAAGTAGTGTAATATTTTTTGAAGGTAGATTGTGATAGATGAAATGTGTATATTTTAGACTTTAGGGCAACCACTATGATTTTAAAGAGACATAAATAATAAATCAGCAGAAAAAAACAAAATTAAATTATAAATGCAATAAAACCAGAGAAGGTAGGAAAACAGAAAGACAGTGATATTTATCAGCAATAAAGAGGGACATTATAAATTGTGGTCAATTTTCCAAGAAGGCATAAGAATCCTAAATGAGCATGCACCTAATAAAAGAGCCTTAAAATAAATGATGGAAAAATTGATTGAACCAAAAAGAAAAGCAGACAAATCTACAATTAGAGTTGAAGACTTCAATAATCCTCTCTCAGTAACTGGGAAAGCAAATCAAAAATATTGGTAGAATTGCTAAATATACAGATGGTTTCAACACTATCAACCAACTTGATCTGACTGACAGTTATAGAACACTCCACTCAACAATATCAAAATACACATTCTCTTAAAGTACACATAAAACAAATCAGTAAAACAATCCATATACTGGGTAAAAAAAAAAACCCACAAATTTTAACAAATTTAAAAGGATATAGATATCACATAGAGTATGCTCTTGGACTATAATGGAATTAAACTAGAAATCATTAAGAGAAAGAGAATCTGGAAAACCTCCAAATATTTGGAGGCTAAACTACATACTTTCAAATAACTGGAGTTCAAAATAAGATTTCAAAGGAGATTTTTTTAATATTTTGAATTGAATCAAAATGAAAATATATCAAGNGTTCAGTTCAGTTTCTGTCATGTCTGACTAGCACACCAGGCTTCCCTGTCCATCACCAGCTCCCAGAGTTTACCCAAACTCATGTCCATTGAGTTGGTTATGCCATCCAACCATCTCATCCTCAGTTGTCCCCTTCTCCTTCTGCCTTCAATCTTTCCCAGCATCAGGGTTTTTTCAAATGAGTCAGCTCTTTGCATCAGATGGCCAAAGTATTGAGCTTCAACATCAGTCTTTCCAATGAACACTCAGGACTGATCTCCTTTNTCTCATCCTCAGTTGTCCCCTTCTCCTTCTGCCTTCAATCTTTCCCAGCATCAGGGTTTTTTCAAATGAGTCAGCTCTTTGCATCAGATGGCCAAAGTATTGAGCTTCAACATCAGTCTTTCCAATGAACACTCGGGACTGATCTCCTTTAGGATGTACTGGTTCAATCTCCTTGCAGTCTAAGGGACTCTCAACAGTCTTCTCCAACACCACAGTTCAAAAGCATCAATTCTTCAGTGCTCAGCTTCCTTTGTAGTCCAATTCTCACATCCATACATGACTACTGGAAAAACCATAGCCTTGACTAGATGGACCTTTGTTGGCAAAGTAATGTCTCTGCTTTTGAATATGCTATCTAGGTTGGTCATAACCTTCATGGCAGTAGTTACCATCTGCAGTGTTTTGGAGCCTCTCAAAAAAATAGTCTGTCACTGTTTCCACTGTTTCTCCATCTATTTGCCATGAAATGATGGGACCGGATGCCACAATCTTAGTTTCCTGAACATTGAGCTTTAAGCCAAATTTTTTACTCTCTTCTTTCACTTTCATCAAGAGACTTTTTAGCTTTTCTTTACTTTCTGCCATAAGGGTGGTGTCATCTGCATATCTGAGGTTATTGATATTTCTCCCGGCAATCTTGATTCCAGCTTGTGCTTCTCCCAGTCCAGCGTTTCTCATGATGTACTCTGTATATAAGTTAAATAACCAGGGTGACAATATACAGCCTTGATGTACTCCTTTTCCTATCTGGAACCAGTCTGTTGTTCCATGTCCAGTTCTAACTGTTGCTTCCTGATCTGCATACAGATTTCTCAACAGGCAGGTTAAGTGGCCTTGTATTTCTATCTCTTTCAGAATTTTCCACAATTTATTATGATCCACATAATCAAAGGCTTTGGCATAGTTAATAAAGCAGAAATAGATATTTTTCTGGAACTCTCTTGCTTTGTCGATGATCCAATGGGTGTTGGAAATTTGATCTCTGGGTCCTCTGCCTTTTCTAAATTCAGCTTGAACATCTGGAATTTCACAGTTCATGTATTACTGAAGCCTGGCTTAGAGAATTTTGAGCGTTACTTTACTAGCATGTGAGATGTAATAACAGACAATCATTGTACATTCCTGTTGCATAAGGCAATACTAGGTGGAATATATACAATCTAAAATGGACAGATATCAATATGCCTTCTACACAGATGTTTATGTGATGATAGCCACAAAGGTTAGCTGTAAATGAAGGGTTTTATGAGAAACCTTCCCCATATTGATTCATACACTTTATAAACCTAGACTTTGACTATCTTTTGGTTAGTGAAGAGAATAATATTTGAAAGAAAGTGAAAGTGTTAGTTACTCATTTATGTCCAACTCTTTTTGATCTTTGGACTGTTATTGCTCACCAGGCCCCTCTGTCCATGGAATTCTCCAGGCAAGAATATTGGAGTAGGTTGCCATGCCCTCCTCCAGGGAATCTTCCCAACCCAATGGTCGAACCTGAGTCTTTTATGTCTCCTGCATTGACAGCTGGGTTCTTTACAACTATTGCCATCATTTTAATAAATGAATCACACACTATTTAATAAACAGGTACAGAAATCAAGTTTAAAAATAAAGATAAGGCAATCAAAGCACCAGGCTGCAGGATCTGCTGAGTACATGTGTCACAGTTGCCCCAACATTGCAAGTCTCATTTTTCCTGACCTGCTTGAGAAGCAGAAAGTGAATCGTTTCCTGGATTCTCTCCTCCAAGTCTTCTCTCGAGAGTTCTCAAGGTACTCTGGGGTAAAGATTCTCATCTAAGAGGTGTAGACCCTTTGTTCTAGTGGCCATGCGGGAGCCATTCTTCTACTTCAAGGGCAGAGGCCAGTCCGTGGTACATGGATATCTCCTTGACCCACTGCCCACCTTCTTCAAACTTGCTGATCCCTAAGTTGCCCATATATCATGGCCTGAACCTTTGTGGCCTTTTCTGGACTGCCCACCCTTTTGCCTGGTTTATGTTTCTCATAGCTTCTTCTGGAGGAAGGGATTCCCAGGGAGGAGACCGAGGCTGTAGTTGTGCAGTTCTTTCATTTGTCACAGTCCCGTCGTTTTCAAAAAGCACAAGGATGTGGAGGACTCTAAGGACACTATGGGAGAGGATAAAGAAGCTTCACTAGAGAGTGGTCAGCCATACCTTCACTCTGCACTAGTAGTTACTGCCCACTCTGCTCCCCACCAGGCCTTGCCACTTAGACTGGCCTACTTTGCCAGATGTCTTTTACTATTATTAATATAATGACAGTCTCTCAAATGCACCAGACAGCCTTCCTATGGACACTCAAGCTCATCAGACAATCATCTGTGTACATCCAATCTCATTTGTTGATGGTGACAAGTTTTCCCAAGGACGTGTAGGCTCCTTTGAAACCAAGTAATGTTACCATATCTCTGCTTTAGTAAACAGTTGGGAGGTTGTTTGGTCCCAGGTACAGAGGTTTCTAGATCAATAGCTCAACTGAATCTCATATATAGTACCTGGTTAGAAACTTACTTAAAAAGTTAAAATTACTTATTACAAATCTGTTGAATCTAAGACAAAAGCAGGAATGGAAGACAGCTGATGATTCTTTGAATTAGTAAACATTGGAGCAACAGCACCTTCCAGTCTTATAGAACATATATCAATTCCCACATTAAACTGATTTCTGAGACTTAGCCAATCAACACAACTCAAAGTGAGTAGTTATGTAGTTTCTAGTTGATTGATTAAACATACACAGAATATTTTTCACCTCTTCCTGTCAAAAGGTATAGTCTATTTTCCCACCCTTAGATCTTGGCCTGGTCTTGTGCCTTGTTGTAACAAATGGAATGTGGCAAAGATGATGTTGTATGAATTCCAGAATTTAGGTGTAGGTTGCTTTGCAGCTTCTGCCTTTGTCCTATTGCAGTTTTCCTCATCACCAAGTAATGAAGCTTTGGCAGGACAACTGAATGATAAAAGACCCCTTGAAGACTGTCATAGCTAATAGTCAGCATTAAGACCCCATCGATGTGAATGACACTGTTTTAAATCCTTCAAGCCTAGTCAAGATGCCAGGCAACAGATGTTCCATAACTGCATGGTATAGACACAGACCCATCATAATATGTGCTTGAAGAATCTTGCTTTTCCAGGCATTAACTTTTGGTAGAGAATTCATAAGGAATTCTGGGGAAAGATCTTGGTGACAAGTGGAACTTGAAAGGACTTGTGACAGTGGTTGTATTCTAATCAGTAGGCACCTATTATAGAATTTTAATAATTACTTTAATCAAACAACTGTGTTCCAGCTGAATATTAACATTATTGCCATGTATGGGTTGAAGAAATTGGAGGAAGAGTCATCCAATACTTGTGCAGTCTTATGCAGCAGCTTGAAAACACTGGAGGTAACCTAACCTGGGTGTCTCCCATTAGGTAATCAGACAGATAAAAAGTAGTGCATACCACTGTGGATTACTATGCAGTATTTGGAGTAATAGACTGAAAGTACACATAGCAATATGGGCTAAGTGAACAAAGAATCAGAGCAATACATATAAAAATCTTTTATATGTAGGTACATACAAAACAATATACATATTTTAGGGTAGTAGGTTGATTTCTGTACCTGTTTATTAAATAGTGTGTGATTCATTTATTAAAATGATGGCAATAGTTGTAAAGAACCCAGCTGTCAATGCAGGAGACATAAAAGACTCAGGTTCGACCATTGGGTTGGGAAGATTCCCTGGAGAAGGGCATGGAAATCTACTCCATACAATACTGAGATATATTTTTAAAACACTAGAAATGGTTTTCTCTGAGGTAAAGGGACTGAAAATGGAGTTTAAGGAGATAAAAAAGAAAAGCAAGCCCTTTGTTAACCAATGCTGACAATGTACTGTGAACTGAGGAATGTGCTTACCTCATTGTCTGAGGCTGAAGACAGAGGGAAATAACTCCTGGAGTTATTAAGAGAAAATAAGTTATTAAGAAGAAATACTCTCTCTTAATATTTTGAAGTCAACTTTTTTACTCATTTCTACCTCCAAATGACAGGCACAGTAAAAGACAATGGAATTATTCCAATGACTGGATTTTTTTGTTAAGTTCAACAAATATTAGGCCTTCTAGATAGCAGGAAATGTCTATATAATCAAAGCTATGGTTTTTCTAGTTGTCATGTATGGATGTGAGAGCTGACCCATAAAGAAAGCTGAGCACTGAAGAATTGATGCTTTTGAACTGTGGTGTTGGAGAAGACTCTTGAAAGTCCCTTGCACTGCAAGAATATCCAACCAGTCCATGCTAAAGGAAATCAGTCCTGAATATTCATTGAAAGGACTGACGCTGAAGCTCAAGCTCAAGCTCCAATCCTTGGGCCACCTGATGCAAAGAACTGACTCAATGGAAAAGACCCTGATGCTGGGAAAAATTGAANCAACAAATATTAGGCCTTCTAGATAGCAGGAAATGTCTATATAATCAAAGCTATGGTTTTTCTAGTTGTCATGTATGGATGTGAGAGCTGACCCATAAAGAAAGCTGAGCACTGAAGAATTGATGCTTTTGAACTGTGGTGTTGGAGAAGACTCTTGAAAGTCCCTTGCACTGCAAGAATATCCAACCAGTCCATGCTAAAGGAAATCAGTCCTGAATATTCATTGAAAGGACTGACGCTGAAGCTCAAGCTCAAGCTCCAATCCTTTGGCCACCTGATGCAAAGAACTGACTCAATGGAAAAGACCCTGATGCTGGGAAAAATTGAAGGCAGGAAGAGAAGGGGATGACAGAGGATGAGATGGTTGGATGGCATCACCAACTCAATGGGCATGAGTTTCAGAGAGCTCTGGGAGTTGGTGATAGACAGGGAAGCCTGGCATGCTGCAGTCCATGGGGTTGCAGAGTCAGACACAACTGAGTGACTGAACTGACTGACTAACTGTACAAGTTGCTTTGGAAGAAACAAATATGAATTAGAAAAAAACTTCTTATTATAATGTGGTAAACTTATTTATAAAAGTCACATTAAAAAGCTATTTTTAGACTACGCTGGCAGCACAGGGCTGGGGAATCCACCTGCCAACTTGGGAGATATGGATTTGGTTCCCGGTCTGAGAAGATTTCACACGCCATGGAGGCCCATGCACCACAACTACTGAACCTGTGCTCTAGAGCCCACAAGCTGCAACTGCTGAAGCCGGCATGCTTTAGAGCCTGTGTTCCACTGCAAGAGATGCCACCACATTGAAAAGCCCACACACTGCCAGTAAGAGTAGTACCTGCTTGCTGCAACTAGAGAAACTCCACAAAGCAATGAAGACCCAGTGTGCCCATAAATAAATAAGCAAACAAAAGCTCGTGCACACCTGTGGTGGATTCATGTTGACGTATGGCAAAGCCAATAGAGTATTGTAAAGTAAAATAAAGTTAAAAAAAAAGCTATTTTAAATTAACTTTTCTAATTTATTCTTTTACTTATTCTAATTTATGAATATATAGAGAAAATTTATATTTATGAGATTGTTTCACATTATTTGTATGAATTTCTTGGAAAATGACTATCATCAAATTACCAGGGGAGTCTTTCACTCACCATGATAGGATTTGTATTGGCAAGTAAAATGATTTTTAATATTTAATAAAGTAATACTGATTTTCTTAATATTCCAATGTCTTCCCTCCCTCCTATGAATCATTATCAACATTTTCCCCTTTGTTGCTTTGATCACTATGAATATATATTTCTAGAAGACAATTGCCTTGACTCACTGACTTTAGTTTTACAATCCCAGGACACTATAGCATTATTCGGTCACTACCCTCTAGTGCAGCTAATTAGCTAATTTTTCCATTTTTAGAAACATTTTATATACTTCTGTTTGCTTCAGATAATAATCTGTGAATAGCTTCAAGGCTTCCCTTATAGGAGTGATGGAGTGAAGCTGACAACAGGAGGAATATGTTAAACTAGATAAACCTCAGTGACAAGGAAAACTCAGGTAACAGTTTGATTTTTGTACATGTCATTTAAGCTTTGGCCTGGAGCCAGGAAGAAACAGGTGGTGCTGGTGAGATGATGAACACAATAGGAGAATAAATATGAATGCTCGTGAACATGACTCGTTGACTCTTTGCGAGGAGAAGCCTACCACGTTCCTCCATCCATGGGATTTCCCAGTCAAGAGTACTGGAGCGGGTTACCATTTCCTTCTCCAGAGGATCTTCCCCAAAGAACAGGAATTAACCTTAATTTTTAGCTAAGACTTGAAAGTAACTTGAAGATCCAAAGGTGCGACTGAAGACACATCATAGAGTCTGGAGTCCACACTGTGATCAGGACTAGGACACACTTTGAATTGTTAACTTTTAACAAGGATCTTTAGGGAAATCTATTAGCACTGAAAATAAAGGCAAATATGCTTCTTGTCCAGAGAAGGCAATGGCAACCCACTCCAGTACTCTTGCCTGAAGAATCCCAGGGATGGGGGAGCCTGGTGGGCTGCCGTCTATGGAGTCGCACAGAGTCGGACATGACTGAGGCGACTTAGCAGCAGCAGCAGCAGCAGCAGCAGCATGCTTCTTGACTTCCTAACAGCTTGTTGTCTGCTTTACTTCTATCTTTAAAAAACTAAAATCTAAAGAAGAAAAAGTTCATTGGGTACTAATGATAGTATTAATCATTCAGTCACATCTGACTCTTTGCCACCCCATGGACTACAACCTGCCAGGCTCTTCTGTTGATGGGATTATCCCAGCAAGAATACAGAGTGGATTGCCATTTCCTTCTCCAGGAGATCTTCCAGACCCAGTGATCAAACCTGGGTCTCCTGCATTGCAGGCAGATTATTTATCATCTGAGCCACAAGTGAAATGCTAAAAAAATAAAACCCCAAATTCATTGAGTCAAGGTGAACAAAGAATGATTGAAGACTTGCTTAGAAGAAAAATATCTATGAATCTAATTCACCCTAAACTAAAATAATGTAGTGTCAGTTAAAATTAGGTCATGAAAAAAAAAAGAGGAAAAAGCTATGAAAGTAAATGAATAATGCTTATAAATCAGCAATCAAAACTTCTGCTTTTATTTTTGTGTTTTAAACACTTATTTGAATTCTTTCTAGGTCACTATTTTTGATAGTGAAATGAAGGCAGTCATGGGGTCGCACAGAGTCGGACACGACTGAAGTGACTTAGCAGCAGCAGAGTCACAAAGATAATGGGATAGAAAATGGATCCTATGAAGAAAGGCCAAAAGAATTGATGTGATTAAAACTAGAGAATACAGATGAGTTATCCTCATTTGCTTTGACTATATTCCAGGATATTAAACATTTATCTGAAAGAGTTTCTGACACCTTCTTTATATTCACAGAGAAAGAATTAAGTGGACATTGGCTTAATTGAAAGGATGAGAGATTTTCTTTTTGTAAGGAAGAACATTTGGACTATAACATTAATAAAAAGCAGGAAATTTTTTAAACTTAGGAAGACCTGACATGTCCTGGATGGAGAAACTAAAGGAAGGAACTGGGTCAGAACATATTTTTAGATCTCTTTAGGCTGACTGATTTTATTAATTGGTCATAATGAGTATCTCTCTCTGTTTTCTTCCAAAAATTTTAAGTGGATTCTAAGTGTTTCCAATTCTACTTCCATATAGATCAAGACATTTAAATGATGATTACATCAAATGCTGCAGAATCTGGATTTGTCACGTATCATAATAACTTAAGTGCATGTGCGCTCAGTCACTAAGTTGTGTCCGACTCTTGTGACTCCATGGACTGTAGCCTTCCAGGTTCCTCTGTGCATAAGATTTCCCAGGCAAGAATACTGGAGTGAGTTGCCATTTCCTTCTCCAGAGGATCTTCCTGACCCAAGGATTAAACCCACATCTCCTGCATTGGCAGGCGGATTCTTTACCACTGAACCACCTGGGAAGCCCTAATTATTTAAGTCTAAATAAATAATAACCATAATTCATGTCACTATAGTTCTTGAAAGTAATAGTTAGATCAAAACTAGAGAATTCAAAGTGGTATATCTTCTAAAGACAATGGTCTTAAGGAGAGCACATACTTATTCCATGGGAGGTCCGGCATATTTGAAAGTGACCAAGCGCCCAGAACCCAGCATCTCCTGCTAGAAGACATTCAGAAACTAAACTATAACTCAAAGACATTAGATGAAATTTGAAGCCTTGAAGACAGGAGCTGTGTAAGTTTCCAGATATGTTGACATTTGCTGTTTGTATTATTTTGTCTTTGCTCTTGAAGGAATTTTAAAGTAGATGCAGTTTGTCTTGATCCCATTTCTCCTTTTCCTAGCTGTCATTCCTGCTGAGCTCATCTGCTCTTTCCCTGCCTTATACAACAACCTATTCAAACTAATCCTTCTTGGATGATGAATTAGTATTAAAATGGATCNGAAGGAATTTTAAAGTAGATGCAGTTTGTCTTGATCCCATTTCTCCTTTTCCTAGCTGTCATTCCTGCTGAGCTCATCTGCTCTTTCCCTGCCTTATACAGCAACCTATTCAAACTAATCCTTCTTGGATGATGAATTAATATTAAAATGGATCGCTTATTTCTTCATTGTCAATGTTCTCATGTCTTGCATACATAAGATCTCAGCTAAGGAGAGTTATCTGATAACTTATTTGTTTTGTCTGTAATAGCTTAATGAAGCACTCTCCTCTTAGTAATGTAATTAAAACTAGGGAATTCAGTATGTTATCCTAAAGGAAATCAATTCTTAAACTAGGTTTCTATTAGAAAACAATCTGGGGTACTGGGGCTTTTAAGATCATGCATCTGAAAAACCTCCCATTCTACCGTTTCTTCCTTTTTATTATAATTTTCCATCTAACTGATCACCTCCTGGTCTCCTGCTGCATTCAACAGATCAGTTTTGCTTTGCACTTCTTTTTCTCATCTTTCTTTCGTTTTACTTTGGATTTATTAAAAGCATTAAACTTCTTTTTTAAAAAGTCCTTCGTGTCCTCTGGCTAGCCTGTGTCTTGGTATAAACTTCACACAGAATCTCTGATTTTTTGGTTTTCTGAATGACCCTACAAATCATCTTCTAACTTTCTAAATCTATTTCTTATAAGTTCATTAATAGTAAATTTTACCACCATTTCTTTTGCTATTCTCATTTGCATTTTTTACTATTCAAATTTTAATTTGGAGGAAGCACTACTTATATTTTCACTTTCTAGTGTATTCTCACTGTTACCCCTACCTCATGGAAGTCTTAAGATACTTTTGTTTAGGAGCATTTTTTTTCCCTTAGTGGTCAGAGGAATTCTTTTTGCATTACTTTTCTTTCCATTTCATAGATAAATTTTGATTAGTTAGTTCATATTATGGAGATTTGTTTAGAAGTCATAAAATGATTTATGCAGCTCTTAAAGTTGTTCTGATAACTTTATGGTCCTATTTTACATCTATTCATCTTCTTACTTCATTATTTTATTCCACATAATTGATATCTATTCTTTTATCTTTATTTTATTCTAATAGCAGAGTACAAGGTACTTATAGATGCTACATAAATTATATTTGTTAAATTAATGAGTGAATAAGCCAAGAAATCCAGCCAGTATCATTTTTGAGTTGCTTTCCAATCAGTACAAAGGATTATGGTGCATCAATCCTACCTCAAGTTTTATAATATATTCAGAGAGAGAAAATTCATGCATATTTATTAGAAAACTGATGAAAATTAGTGTGATAGAAATTACAGATGTGAAGATTCACATAGAGATAAAGGAAGCATCAGAAAACTGAGGAGAAACTTCCTGAATGTGAAAATTGAGCTAAAAGCAGATAGACACTTTGATAATCCCAGGTATTTAATGACATAACATTTCTTCAAATGTTCTTATCCTTTCTAGAGAATAAAAATCCATATGTAACAGACCAAAATTGCATTTCCTGTCATGTATATGGACTCTTCAAAGGCAGGGATTCTTGTCAATGCTATATCCCTAGTGACTGGTATAGTGCTTGGCATTCTAAGCACTCAAAAATAGTTATTGATTTAATGAACAAAATTCATTCAGAGAACCACTCAGGAGTCAATCATATACCTACATGTCCAAGAACATATTGGTTGAGTGATCATAATACGTTCCGTATCATTGTTGGATATTAGTTATTCAGGCTCAGTCCTGGATATAGTTGGAATCAGAAATCACTTACATGTAGTTTCAGGGGAGAAGTCAAGATGCACAATTTGTACCTCCTCCTTCAATATCTCAATATTTAGGGCAAAAAGATTGTCCTTTTTCTTCCAAGTTATTTGTTCACATGTAAGAAAGTTGTGGTATACAAAATATTGGACATACAAAGATGTCCAAGTATTAGTCTTTGGACTTGTGAATATGTTACCTTACATGGAAGAAAAGACTTCACATCAGAGTCAGAGAGGAGAGGTGATGACAGAGGCAGAGTTTGGAGTGATGTACTTTGAAGAGGGAAGAAGGGGTCATGAACCAAAGAATGCAGACAACCCTGAAAAGGCAAGGAAATTGATTCTCTCCTAGATCCTTTAGAAAGAAATCAACTCAGCCAACACCTTAATTTTTAGCTTGGAAGACCCGTCTCATTTCTCTCATCTCCAGAACTGTTAGATAATACATTTGTATTTTTCAGCCACTAAGTTCCCAGTAATTTGTTACAGGAGACATAGGAAACTATTAAAATGCAATGGATTTTCAACCAGAGTCAGAGATTCTTGACCCTAGTATAAACTCTCCCACCAACCACATTTGTGATAATAAAAAAGTAACTTCCTATATCTTACTCTGTATAAATTGTTTCACTGATGAAACAGATGTTGTACTAAATCAGGAACATCTCATTAAACAGTGGAACTCTGATGATCTATCTCTGGCAGTTCTTGCTTCTGAAGGATTGTAGTTTTGTCTTTACCTCCCCATGCTGGGATCTGGCTCACATCCTTTTGTTCTTTTTCTGGAATTTAAATCTCAGTTATCCCCCCCTCTCAATAAAGACACAGACACTATCTGACTCTTCACCCAGTATTTTATTTCTGTCACTCTTTAACTATTCCAAATGTGTTTTTAAAAAGAAATGTAACTGTCTTTATGTGGCAAAGTTATCTTTGAGGATATGATGAATGTGCATCATTTATAAGACAAAATGTTTTTTTCCATTTTGAGATATATCAAAGGCCTTTATTGACTATTTTAAATCAAGAATTGATATCCCATATTAGAAGTTTGGAACCAACCTGTTCATTCCCTACTCTCAGTTTGTCCCTCTTGACCCTTTTCCCCTCTTGTAATCATAAAAGTTTATTTTCTGTGTCTTTGATTCTGTATCTGTTTCATAAATCAGTCCATTTGTATCATTTCCTAGATTCCATATGTAAGTGATGTCATATATTTCTCTTTCTCTGTATGACCTACTTCACTTAAGACAATAATCTCTAGCTTCATCCATGTTGTGGGGAATGGCCTTATATTTCATCCTATTTTATGACTATTATTTCNTTTGTATCATTTCCTAGATTCCATATGTAAGTGATGTCATATATTTCTCTTTCTCTGTATGACCTACTTCACTTAAGACAATAATCTCTAGCTTCATCCATGTTGTGGGGAATGGCCTTATATTTCATCCTATTTTATGACTATTATTTCATTGTACATATGTATCACATCTCCATATCTTCTTTGTCCATTCATCTGTTGATGGACTTTTAGGTTGCCCCATGTCTTGGCGATTGTGACTAGTGCTAAAATGAACATTGGGATGCATGTATCTTTTCAAGTTAGAGTTTTCTTTGGATATATGCCCATGAGTGGAATTACTGGATCATATGATAACTCTTTTTGTTTTTAAGGAAACTTCAGACCATTTTCCATAGTGTCTGCGCCAATTACATTGTCACCAACAGTGAAGAAGTGTTCCCTTTTATCCACACTTTCTCCAGCATTTATCATTTGTAGACTTTGATGATGGCCATTTCTGATATGCTTTCTTGATTCAACAAGTGGAAGAACTCATAAAGTACCTGGTTGTGTTAGTCATTATTGGTGATTGTGATGGCATTGAGGACTACTCAAATGAACCAGACATTCTTCCTGTACCCAAGGACTATGTTTTGATAAAGAGATGAAAATTTATACAATCATGAGACAGTGAAATAAATGCTAACAGTGCAGAGGGACTTGGGCAGTTTGGAAGATTTCACAAATAAGAGCATTTGAGCTGGGATATTTATAATGGGATTTTGTGACTTGAAGAATAAAATGAAATTTTGAAAAAGAAAGAAAGAAGTCTAAGTCCTTCTGATCAAGCCTTCCCTCTGAAAAAGGAAAGTTCTGAAGGTTCATCATGGCTCAGATGGTAAAGGGTTCACCGACAATGCAGGAGACCTGAGTTCAATCCCTGGGGTTGGGAAGATCCCCTGGAGGAGGGCATGACAACCCACTCCAGTATTCTTGCCTGGAGTATCCTCATGGACAGAGAAGTCCGGTGGGCTACAGTCCATGGGTCACAAAGATTTGGACACAACTGGGCAACTAAGTCCACATTGCTCTAATTGAGCCATATGATTGACAGAATAGAGACTAAGAAAGCTGTATGCCGTATATGAGGAATTGTTAGGCGGCTCGTATGAATTGGGCTTCCCTTGTGACTCAGCTGGTAAAGAATCTGTCTGCAATGCAGGAGACCTGGGTTCAATACCTGGGTTGGGAAAATCCCCTAGAGAAGGGAAAGACTACCCACACCAGTGTTCTGGCCTAGAAAATTCTATGGACTGTATAGTAGTGAAGTTGCTCAGTCATGGCCAACTCTGAGACCCCATAGACTGTAGCCTACCAGGCTCCTCCATCCATGGGATTTTCCAGGCAAGAGTACTGGAGTAGGTTGCCATTTCCTTCTCCATAGGATCTTCCCGACCCAGGGATCGAACCTGGATCCCCCACATTGTAGGCAGAAGCTTTACCATCTGAGCCACCAGGGAAGCCTATGGACTGTATAGAGTCAGACATTACTGAATGACTCTCACTTTCACTTTCTTATGAATGGCTGAAATAATATTAATTCATAAGAAATCATGATCAAAAGAGTTTGAAGATGAGTTATATGTTACTGAATTAAAGCACACCAGGCAAAAGGAAGTAGGAAATAGCCATGTAATACTAGGAGAAAGCAAAAGGGAAAGGTCCAGAGGAAGAATAATTTAGCAGTAGTAGTTTTGAAGTTGATAATGCCATATGGGAACCATAGTATTCCTCTAAGCAGGAGTCAGGTGTACATGTAGTGAAGACTGGTTGTGTGAGATGTTAACATGATAATTTTCTCTCCATGGACTAGAGGCTTTCTTTCTCAAATACCAATATTGTCTAGGCAATGCTTGTTCATTTTCCTTCTTCCTTTAGGTAAAGTGAGAAGTGATCCTGGTGTCTGAGGCAATGGATGTAATGAATCAATCCATAGTATCAGAGTTCATATTCCTGGGACTCACCACTTCATGGGAGATCCAGCTCCTCCTTTTTGTCTTCGCCTTTTTGTTCTACTCTGCAAGCATGATGGGAAACCTTGTTGTTGTGTTCACTGTAGCCTTGGATTCTCATCTGCACTCCCCCATGTATTTCCTCTTGGCTAACCTTTCAGTCATTGACATGGTATTTTGCTCAATCATAGTCCCTAAAATGATTTGTGATATTTTCAAGAAGCATAAATCCATCTCCTTTTGTGGATGCATTACCCAGATCTTCTTTAGCCATGCTGCTGGTGGCACTGAGATGGTGTTGCTCATCACCATGGCCTTTGACAGATATGTGGCCATATGTAAGCCTCTCCAGTATCTGACCATTATGAGTCCAAGAATGTGTCTACAGTTTTTAGTCACTTCCTGGACCATTGGCGTTATACATTCATTGGTTCAGTTGGTTTTTGTAGTGGATTTACCTTTTTGTGGTCCTAATGTGTTAGATAGTTTTTACTGTGACCTTCCTCGGCTCCTCAGACTTGCCTGCACAAACACCCAAGAACTGGAGTTCATGGTAACTGTCAATAGTGGGCTCATTTCTGTGGGCTCCTTT
Organism: Neotragus pygmaeus; assembly: GCA_006410875.1. Taxonomy (NCBI): domain Eukaryota; kingdom Metazoa; phylum Chordata; class Mammalia; order Artiodactyla; family Bovidae; genus Neotragus; species Neotragus pygmaeus. The sequence goes on along the minus strand of SJYV01005148.1, from coordinate 82,312 downwards.
GTCTTGCTGGTCATTTCCTACATCTTCATTCTGTTTACTGTTTGGAAACATGCTTCTCGTGGGTTATCCAAGGCCCTTTCCACTTTGTCAGCTCATATTACTGTGGTGGTTTTGTTCTTTGGGCCACTAATGTTTTTCTACACCTGGCCTTCTCCCACATCACACTTAGATAAATATCTTGCTATTTTTGATGCATTTATCACTCCTTTTCTGAATCCAGTCATCTATACTTTCAGGAACAAAGAGATGAATGTGGCAATGAGGAGACTGTGCAGTCATTTTGTGCATTATAAAAATATTTCCTGATTGAATTGCTATAAAGATATGGAACTATAGGTTCTCTCTCATGCTGGTTTCAGAAAAGACATTATGCAATTTCAGAGAAATATTCAAAACTTAGGCAGTGTTGTACGCCTAGAAATATCTTGTTTAATAAATTATGATATCTATTTCACCATTAAATTATAAATCATGTCATTCTTTGATACTCTGTACATCAAAGTGTTAAAAAGCAAATCATATGTCCTTTGTAATCTACCTGGTCTTAAGAGAGTACCATGTAAATGAGCAAATGATATTTTATCTTCCTTTTATTGACCAATTATTATATTGATAGACAAACTGGGCATTTTTATTTTCTTTCATCTACTTACTACCAATCTTGATTTTAATTATCTTTGTTCCTATTCCACTTCTTATTTCCCCAGTTTTTTACATATTTTTGCATCTTTATCAAGTTTGTCTATCTAGAAGTCTGGGAAATGATTAAACCTATGTTGAAATTATAGGATTTAAAGCTAGGATAGATTACCAACAGTGTTAGTTCTCAGTCCCACAGTTGCACATTCTAAACCCAGGAATTGAGAGGTGGCTACAGTTTGCCAAAGAGCACACAGCTAGAAGTCACCAGAGGGAGACAGGTACCAGAAACCATGCTTCCAGTTGCCAGGTCACTGACTTTTCACTTTCAAATCAACTTTGTATTTGATTTTCTGTTCACATTCAACTCTTTCAGCTTTCTCCTGTAGTCCTGTTTGAAGGGAGAGCTTTACATCTCTCATTTGTACCTCTTCTCCCTACAAAACTGTCATTAGCATTTAGTACTTCTTTACCAGTTGTAAAACTTTTCCTTGTTTCTCCTATTATCATAACAAAGGTAGATCCTACCAAAGCCAAATTTTAAACCATAGCTTTAATTATGAAAAACATTTAAAATTCATTATTAAACAGTATTCTTTTGTCTTCACTGGTATTCAGAGAGACCTCTGATTAAATTCTATTTTGTAGGCTTGAAATCCCCCCCCAAATACTTAACAGTTAATATTGCTCTCTCTACTGTGGGAAATAAACGTGATTGGTGAATTGTGTACTCTGCTTAAGTAAGTCACACTAAGTTCACTGTGTCTCTCCCAGAAAGATAAATATTTCAGCAAATAGAAAAAGAAATATTTATAAAATCTGTGTGGTTTCTCTCTAACAAGAAATTGTGCAGTTTGTTATTTAATATGATTGCTAAAAAATAGAAAGAAATCTATTAATTGAAGTTTATTTCATGATGCAATGGAGTTGATTTGTCATCATTTGTGTCCTGGAGGAGGTAATAACTGATGCCACTCATATAGTGCTTTTTACAATTTCAGCATTGTTCACAAGTCTTATGAAGTGGATATTCTCATTATCTCATTTCATTGAGGAAGTGTCTGAGAAACAAATATGTTCAATATCCTCAAGGTCTATTAAGCAATAAGCCTGGACACAAAGTCTTGCAAAAATTGTTTTTTTTAATTTTCCTTGGGTCTTAGTTGATTTACAATGTTGTGTTAGTTTCAGATGTACAGCAAAGTGAATCTGTTATACATATAAATATACTCAGCTTTTTTCTGATTCTTTTCCCCCATAGAGTGTTACAGAGTAATGTAGTACATTAAGTGGAGTTCCCTGTGCTACACAGTAGGTTCTTATTAGTTATCTAAATTATATATAACAGTTTGTATCTGCTAATCTCAAGCTCCTAATGTATCCCTCCTAACCTTTTGTTAACTATGTCTATTTCTGTTTTTTAGATAAGTTCATTTGTATCATTTTTTAGAGTCCACATATAGCAATATTATATTTGTCTTTCTCTGTCTGACTTACTTTATTCAGTATAATAATCTCTAGGTCCACAAATGTTGCTGCAAATTACATTCATTATTTCACTCTTTTTATGGCAAAGTAATATTCCATTGTGTGTGTGTGTATTCTTTGCCAACAAAGGTCTGTCTAGTCAAGGCTATGGTTTTACCAGTGCTCATGTATGCATGTGACACTTGGACTGTGAAGAAAGCTGAGCACCAAAGAATTGATGCTTTTGAACTGTGGTGTTGGAGAAGACCCTTGAGAGTCCCTTGGACAGCAAGGAGAGCCAACCAGTCCATGCTAAAGGAAATCAATCCCGAATATTCACTGAAAGGACTGATGCTGAAGCTGAAGCTCCAACCCTTTGGCCACCTGATGCAAAGAACTGACTCAATGGAAAAGACCCTGATGCTGGGAAAGATTGAAGGCAGGAGGAGAAGGGAACAACAGAGGATGAGATGGTTGGATAGCATCACCGACTTGATGGACATGAATTCGAGTAGACTCAAGGAGTTGGTGATGGACAGGCAGGCCTGGCGTGCTGCAATTCATGGGGTCGCAAAGAGCTGGACACAACTGAGCGACTAAACTGAACTGAACTGAACTGATACACACCATATCTTCTTTATCCATTCCTCTGTTGATGGATATTTATGTTGCTTCCATGTTTTGGCTATTGTTAATAGTGCTGCAATGAACATTGGGGGTTGTGTATCATTTTGAAACAAGTTTTTCTCTGGAGATATGTCCAGCAGTGGGATTACTGGATCATATGGTAGATCTATTTTTAGTTTTCTAAGGAACCTCCATACTGTTCTGCATAGTGGTTTCACCAGTTTACATTCCCACTGACGGAGTAGGAAAGCTCTCTTTTTTCATACCTTCTTCAACATTTATTGTTCACAGATTTTTTGATGATAACCATTCTGACCTCTGTGAGAAGATACCTCATTGTAGTTTTGATTCGCATTTCTCAAATAATTAGTGATGTTGGCATCCTTTCATGTGCTTTTTAACCATCTGTATGTCTTTTTTGAAGAAACCTCTACTTAGGTCTTCTTCCCATCTTTTGATTGGGTTGCTTGTTTTTTGATATTGTGTTGCATGAGCTATTTGTATATTTTGAATATTAATCCCTTGTTGGCTTCTTCATTTGCAAATATTTTCTCCCATTCTGATGATTACCTTTTTGTTTTGTTTATGCTTTTCTTTGCAGTGCAAAAGCCAACTTTGCTACCCTATGGACTATATCCTTCCAGGCTCCTCTGTCCAAGGGATTTCCCAGGCAATAATACTGGAGTGGATAGTCATTCCCTTCTCCAGGGGGTTTCCCCAACCCAGGGGTTGAACCTGGGTCTCCTGCACTGCAGGCAGATTCTTTACCATCTGAGCCACCAGATAAGCCCTAAGTTTAATTATGTCCCATTTATTTTTGTTTATATTTTCATTACTGTAGGAGGTGGATTGAAAAATATCTTGCTCCAATATATGTCAGAGAATATCTGCCTGTGTTTTCCTCTAAGAGCTTATAGAATCCATTCTCACATTTCATGACTGCAGCCATGAAATTAAAAGATGCTTGCTCCTTGGAAGGAAAGCTATGATGAACCTAGACAGCATATTAAAAAGCAGAGACATTATTTACTGACAAAGTCCAGTATAGTCAAAGCTATGGTTTTTCCAGTAGTCATGTATGGGTGTGAGAGCTGGACTATAAAGAAAGCTGAATGCCAAAGAACTGATGCTTTTGAACTGTTATGTTGGAGAAGACCCTTGAGAGTCCCTTGGACAGCAAAGAGATCCAACCAGTCAATCCTAAAGGAAATCAGTCCTGAATATTCATTGGAAGGACCGATGCTGAAGATGAAGCTCCAATCTTTTGGCCACTTGATGTGAAGAACCAACTCATTGGAAAAGACTCTGATGCTGGGCAAGATTGAAAGCAGGAGGAGAAGGGGTAACAGAGGATGAGATGGTTGGATGGCATCATCAACTGTATGCATATGAGTTTGAGTAAACTCCGAGAGTTGGTGATGGACAAGGAAGCCTGGTATGCTGCAGTCCATGGGGTTTCAAAGAGTCAGACACGACTGAGCAATTGAACTGACTGATTCTCACGCTTAGATTTTTGATCCATTTTGAGTTTACTTTTGTGAATGGGTTAGGGTGTGTTCAGTCTTGCAGCTTTGATCCAAGTTCTGTTATCTTAACTTCTGCACTGTAATGGATCTCTGGTAATAAAAGATATCAGAATGGCTCCTTTACTTGAAAATAGTGCCTTTTGGGGGGTCTTCCTCTAGATACTCCATCAGCCTCAAAACCCTATATATTTGTGAGACTATTAAATTTCAAATTATTTATTGTGTATGTAAAGCCAGTCAGGTATCTTTTCTAGGTACTTACTTCTATCAAATTTGAAATATCAAATTGTTCCTGAAATACAGTAGAGGAAGGGGTATGTCTAAAGAAGAAGATATTTGAATGGATCTATTATGTTTAATATACTAAAATATTTATTTTAGTATATTATTTAACCTTACTTATAGTATATTACTTACCCTATCCTTCTGGTAGGAGCTGAGGGACATGGCATTATCAAGTCAGCTTTAACAAAAATTACAGGAGGAAGGACTATACACTTCTCAGTAAGTGTACATAGCAATGATTCTTCCAGTACTTTCCTCAAAGGTACCAGGGATCATTTACTTAGTCACATACCAGGGAAAAAAGTAATAGCATAACGTTGTGGGGACTGTCGGACACAGTTGTTGACATTTGTACCTGGATTCCTGAAGGGTTATTGTAGCTCTTTTGTATAAGTGGAGGCATGTGGAAATCAAGTATACACAAAGTCCTGGTCTAGATCTGGTGCATAGTGGGTCCACCAAATGACAACTCATAATGATCATTGCACCATTTCCTGAATCTCAATGGATATACTTGGTAGTTGGTATAACTCCTACACTGTTTCCTTGCCTTGTGGGTCACAGCTATAGCAGAGGGGAAGATACTGAAATTGCCCCACCCACAGGCCTAAATAATATTTTTAAAATTATATTATTTTCTGTAAGGATAATGATGGCAAAAAGATAGACAAAATATATAGAAATGGTGATGCACATCCTATCTCCATTTAATTCACAACTGTGGCCCCTACAAAACCATAAAGACCTTGAAGAAAGATAGTGGACTATTGTAAATTCAACCCAGTAGTAGTCTTTATTGTAGCCACTGTACCAAAGCCAATATCTTTGCTAGAGCAGATTAACATAGCCTTGGGTATATAATATGTAACCACTGATATGGCAAAATATATATATATATCTTTCCATCTCTTTTAAAAAGGAGAAGTAGAAGTAGTTAGTATTCACATGGAATAAACAACAACACATATTTACAGTTTTATCCTTTGTTATATACAATCTGAAGAGATCTGAGCTATCTGAACACTTTATGGACCATTATAATTGTCTATCATATTAATGATATCATGCTATCAAACTATTTAAAAAATAAATTCCAAGTGCATTCAGTGCTTTGGTAATGCACATGTATTTTCAAAGGAGGGAATAAATTTATAAATAATGAGGGAATTGCCTCAGCATTATAATTTTAAGAATTCACAAAATGGATTGAGGGTTTAAATGTAAGACCTAGAACTACAAAATTCCTACAAGAAAGCATAGAGCAAAAATTCCTGAATGGGAGAAAACAATAGCAAATGAAGCAACTGACAAACAACTAATCTCAAAAATATACAAGCAACTTATACAGCTCAACTCCAGAAAAATAAACGACCCGATCAAAAAATGGGCCAAAGAACTCAATAGACATTTCTCCAAAGAAGACATACGGATGGCTAACAAACACATGAAAAGATGCTCAACATCACTCATCATCAGAGAAATGCAAATCAAAACCACAATGAGGTACCATTTCACACCAGTCAGAATGGCNATTTTCCAGATTGAGAGTCACCCACCCCAGTGGCTCAGCTGGTAAAGAATGCGCCTGCCAATGCAGGAGACACAAAAGAGGCAGGTCCAATCCCCGGGTCAGGAAGATCCCCTGGAGAAGGGAACAGCAGCCCACTCCTGTCTTCTTGCCTGGAAAATTTCATGGCCAGAGGGGCTTGGTGGGCTACCGTCCATGGAGTTGCAAAGAGTCGGACATGACTGAGCATGCATGCAGGCAGGCAGGCATCCAGCGGGAATGGGACTTGATTGTTTTGCAGTTACAGCCTTGATGCTGTCTTCTTATGGCTTCTTCTTTGTCTTTGTATGTAGATTTTTTTTTTCTTTTGCTAAGTTCCAGTCATTTTTGTCTATGGTTATTCAGCAATTAGTTTTGATTCTGATGTTTTTGTGAGAGGAGGTGACATCAAGGTCCTTCTCCTCTACCATCTTACTTCCATACCTTCCTTACCGTTTTTGATTCTGCTGTAATGCACGTAAATCAAATGAACCATGTTAACCCTTTTAAGTGCACAACCCTCCTCACATTGTTGTGGATCATTCCTTCTTGAGTGTTTTGTTTGTTTTTAATGTCTGTTTAAAGTTACAACCTGCCAATGCTGAATTTGAGGATTCAGAGCTGCGAGCCTTGAGGAACAAAAACCGTCAATTTGTAGGTATGTTTTTTTTTTTGGGAGGAAGGCCCCACATAATGGAAATAAGTTTGCTGGGGGAAGGCGCAGAATTTTTCTTGCCTTCAGGGTTCTTCCTCACTTTCTTCCCCACCTCAAACAACTTCTCACACAAAGAAAATGCCTTCCTTACAGAAGATGAAAAGAACCTGAAAGACGTCTGTGATGTACTGAGGTCTGTGAAAGCAGAGAAGGAAGTGGAATTAAAACTGCTGAAGAAAAAGGAAGCCTTCCTTGTCGAGTTCTATGAACAAAAAATAATGGCTGCAGAAGAGTAAGATGTTCATATGTTCCAAATACTGTTGTATAAATGAGTGTGTCAACCGATGTAGATAATCATCTTTCTTTTAGAACAGGTTCCAGGGTATTTTTGCCAAATTCATCCAACACATTCATCCTACCTTGATTTCCAAAATCCACATTTTTCTTTCTGTTCTAAGTGATCCTCACACATTCTTTCTTATAGTTTCTTTGGGTAGTAGAGGCATTGTCCCAGTATCAATTAAATTAATACCTGGATCCCTTCTGGTTCCATTTACACTGACCTTTTAGTTTCAGTCCCAGCACATTGTCTGGTTCTCCCAACCCTCTGTCAAGTCACACTTCATTTTGCACTCAATAGCTTACCATACAACCACTACATTACAGCCAGTCTAAAGCATTTGCTTAAAGATTGCCTGGGAGGCCAGACAGAAATGCAGGTACCTTTTTCTCCTTAGTGTTTTATCCTTGTTTCTAGAATTTTTGAATTTTGCATATGATCCCATAGAAAAGTGTCAGATTGAAACCATTTGAACTGGAACCATGAACAAAATCATCTGATAAAACATAGCACATCATCCTTTGTTAAGCCATTGACCTTTACTGTTCTCAATATCAATGATTCAGTCTTGTGAAAGTAGGTTAATACCCTGGAGCTGTTAGTTTTCCATCTCAAATCTGTCTCCTGGAGATGACACCCTGACTGTGTGACAGTCCACATCAGTTTAACACAGCACTAAGATNCCTGGGACTCACCAACTCCTGGGAAATACAACTTCTCCTCTTTGTGTTCTCCTCCACATTTTTCATGGCAAGCATGATGGGAAACTCCCTCATTATTCTCACTGTGACTTGTGACCCTCACTTACACTCTCCCATGTACTTTCTGTTGGCCAACCTCTCCTTCATTGACATGGGAGTTTCTTCTGTCACTTCTCCCAAGATGATTTATGATCTTTTCAGAAAACGTAAAGTCATCTCCTTTAGTGGCTGCATCACTCAGATCTTTTTCATCCACGTTATTGGTGGTGTGGAGGTGGTGCTGCTCATTGCCATGGCCTTTGACAGGTACGTTGCCATATGTAAGCCTCTCCATTATCTGACCATCATGAGCCCACGACTATGCATCTCCTTTTTAGTGGCTGCCTGGATGATCGGCCTCATCCACTCCACAGTTCAACTGGTTTTTGTGATAAACTTACCCTTCTGTGGACCTAATATGTTGGACAGCTTTTACTGTGATCTTCCTCGGTTGATCAAACTTGCGTGCGTAGACATAAACCAACTAGAGTCCATGGTCACAGCCAACAGTGGATTCATTTCTATTGGCTCCTTCTTCATTCTGATCATCTCCTATATCGTCATCATTCTCACTGTCCAGAAACACTCTTCAACAGGTTCATCCAAGGCTCTGTCCACACTTTCAGCTCACATCACTGTAGTAGTCTTGTTCTTTGGTCCTTTGATATTTGTCTATACATGGCCATCTCCCTCTATACACCTGGATAAGTTTCTGGCCATCTTTGATGCAGTTCTCACTCCTTTCCTGAATCCAGTCATTTACACACTCAGGAATCAAGAAATGAAGGTTGCGATGAGGAGGGTATGCAGACAGTTAGTGAGTTATAGAAAGATTTCTTAAGNCCTGGATAAGTTTCTGGCCATCTTTGATGCAGTTCTCACTCCTTTCCTGAATCCAGTCATTTACACACTCAGGAATCAAGAAATGAAGGTTGCGATGAGGAGGGTATGCAGACAGTTAGTGAGTTATAGAAAGATTTCTTAAGTGATGCCTGTATTGTAAAGATCCCTTGTTGATTATTGACGGTCATTACTGATGATCAAATTCAGACAGAAGCTTTTGATTGTTCTACCTTAATTTAATTATGCACACTAATATCAAGTCTATTTTGTCTTTCACTTAGGGAGTGACATTCACTTCTGAAGAAAGAGGTGTTACATATTAAGTATTTATCATCAAAGATTACAGTAATCTTGAGCCTCAGTTCCTAAGGAATAATATCCATATGAAGTAACTATTAGAAATACAAAACAGATAAACTTCTTTATGCCCTTGAGAACAGGGAGAACATGTCTCTCTCCTTTTAACAGGAGCCCTTTTCAGAGGCAGGAATTCCTATCAGCACCTAGCAGGAGACTTGTAAAATGAGGACGGAAATGAGTCTTCATATTAAATGCTGCAACTTTCCCACATTCTACCCTTCCTTGGGTCTCTGCCAGGGCTGTGCAAAAGAGGGCAGACTCTTCGAGAGCAAACACACAGTCTGAGAACATACATGTAGAAACCCAGTGGGTTCCCAACTCTGGGTAGAAGCCACAGAAGTTGTTCTTGGAATAAAAAGATCTGGGAAACACCAGTTTTTTTCTCTGTGGTTAGTGTTATTCTACTTGAACCCGTTACATTTCCTTCCTTTTTTCTTCCTGTATCTTCCTCTTCATTTTTCTTCAGCCACTTATGGGCTCTGGGCTAGGAAAAATTTTCTCCCTTTCCCTCTCCTTTCTCAGGCCTTTCTTCCTTCTCTTTCTTCCCACCCTGTTGTTCCTCCCTGTTTCCCCCTGTCCTGCATTTGCTGCTCTGCCCACTTCTAACTTCCCTTACTGATGCCCCTTTTAAATTGCTCTATTGTAATTAGTATAAGTCACCAACTCAACACATTTCATACAAAAAGGATTTATTTTTCTTCAGGAGTTCAGCTGTTGAGTGTGATTGAAGGGAAAATAAAAGGCAAGGGGAGGGTCCCTTATAGAAGTGATTTTCATACTTTTTGACAGTGATTCATAGTAAGAAATATAGTATACACTGTAGTACATACAATACCCCATCCCCATAAAGAACTGAACTAAGGTTTAATGTAGCAATATTTATATTTATGAAATTTTGCTTTCCTTTCATTTTCTTCCTACTAAGAATTGTTTAAAACACACTTTGTGAGTTGTTTAAAGAATCTCTGATTACTGAGAAAACAGAAGTAGAGCACTACATTCACTGCTTCTAGTTAAAAGCAGAATAAATATACCAAGATCAACGTTATGTCATTCTAACAGACATCCAAAATCTAGTCTTGCTTTAATATAATATTTAATAGCATAGCACTTCTAAATTTATTTAAATAAGCCTGTCAAACCTTTACTGTGCNAGTAGAGCACTACATTCACTGCTTCTAGTTAAAAGCAGAATAAATATACCAAGATCAACGTTATGTCATTCTAACAGACATCCAAAATCTAGTCTTGCTTTAATATAATATTTAATAGCATAGCACTTCTAAATTTATTTAAATAAGCCTGTCAAACCTTTACTGTGCAAATGTTGTCAAAACTAATATATATCATAGTTTCAATTTAGCTCATTATTTGAAATTATATATATGCATATATAATTATATGATATATATCCAAAGCAAATAGAATTTGCTTCCTAAAAACCATCTATAGCTCTCTATATCCATTCAGGTCTTCTTTTATAAATACACATTAACAATACCTTCTTTTTATTGAAAACACAGTGCATTATTTGTAGTAAAAGAAAAATCATGCCTTGATTAGCACAATTTTAATATACCAAACTCTTATTAAAGCAAATTATAATTTGATTCTTGGTGTCTATACTTAGTATTCTTTAGTACTAAAAATGATTACATGCATGTATCGAACCCATTCAGTTTTATTGTTTACTATCCACTTTCAATTTCTGGAATAACATTTTATCTTAGGATAAATGTACTCTTTTTCCCCTTGATAGTTTTTGGTCATGTTAATTCTAGTATATCCTCAGTCACCAATATTAATTATTATTTTTAACCAACATAAGCAGTTTATATTCCACTGACAGTTCTTGAAGGAGAATAAAGGAGAATTGTCTGTCATATACAATCATTTAAGTAAACTAGCAAAACTCATGAACACACTAATATAACCCCTAACAGACACACACATATTCTGTTCACAGATAGTATAAATGATATTCTTAAACTTGCAAAAATGAACATAAGCAGTAACTTGACCAAAAAATATAAATGCTCTATAAAGATGTAAATAAGTTCTCACACACAGCACTGAATGTTTCAACATTCAATCTTTGAATAATTCAAAACTTATTTAAAGAATATCTACTAATTACTATGTTTAATAGTAAACCAAGGTCTTAAAATTGCTGAAGATATTAAACATTTTGTTTAAATAGACACGCTACAGAGATGTTAGAATTATAACTCAAATTGAACACATAAGTTTGCATTTTTTCTAATTCTAAATGCTTGTCTTATAATCTTTGCTGGTAAGATTGGAAAGGATATCTATCACTGTTTTATTAAAAATATAATCAATTGAATCTGAATTGTCCAAGGATTTATTTTCACTATGTGAACTTGGATTTTCATAGAAAAACACTTCTGAGTTAGTCATTTTTATAAGAAATTTTCTGAAAAATCTAGAAAATTTAAAGGGGTAGAAGTTCATTTTTAAAATTTTGCAATATGGGCTGTATTATTGCAGATTCATGTCAGCCTCTTTTAGAGGCTTTGTACAAAAATTATTACTATCTCCTTGAGTTGGACTATTTCACATTCACATGAGTTTCTCAATTGCAGAAGTACAGCCACACACAAAGTTCTAAAGTTCAAATTTACAACCTTACCTACAGATCAAGAGTAGAATCAGATTTACCAAAACATCAAAAGAAGAGACACACACAGGCATTNATCTCCTTGAGTTGGACTATTTCACATTCACATGAGTTTCTCAATTGCAGAAGTACAGCCACACACAAAGTTCTAAAGTTCAAATTTACAACCTTACCTACAGATCAAGAGTAGAATCAGATTTACCAAAACATCAAAAGAAGAGACACACACAGGCATTAGATCGCAAATAAACTTTCTACTTATAGAGAAAAAGAGACATATTCTTACACAAATAGATTTTTTTTTTAATTTTTAGCTAAGTAACAGAGCAAATTCTCTATCACTTCTCATCTGATAGAGAATAGTTTTTGTACTAGTTTGCTAGGGCTGCGATACAGCATGCTACAAACTGGTTGGCTTGCATAACAGAAATTGTCTCACATTCTGGAGACAGTAACTCCTGACTTCCCTTACTGCTGCCCCTTTTCATTCGCTCTATTGTACTTATAAGTTGCCTCCTCAAACATACTTCATGTCTTGAAGAGTTTATTATTCTTCAGGAGTTCAGCTATCTAGTATGAGTGAAGGGAAAATAAATGGCAAGGATGGGGTTCTAAGGGTACTCAACCCATGATGTTTGCTGATGTCTCTGGCCTCAAAGAGGGCTCTAGCAGTTCATGGCTTACTGTCATTGCTACTTGAGTAACTGTGAATTTTCTTCCTATATTTTCTAGATGAGCTTTAAGTTGATGTTTTGTCACTGTCTGCAGGGTGGGAGAGTCTGCACTTAAGTCCCTCAGTTATGACCTTTCATATCACATCACAATGAGGATGAGGTTGTATTCACGTGGATATTGTGTCTCCATCTTGCCTCATCTCTATGCAGCAGCTGTCAAATCTCCCCTCAGGTCTTCTTCAGGAAAAGTTGCTCTGTATATAGCTTTAGATTTGTTGTGTCCATGGAAGGAGATGAGCTCAGCATCTTCCTATACTGCCATCTTGCCTTTCTTCCAGTCAGGGAATAACCTTTAGTTGTACACTTCTCTTGGAAGGGAAGATGGCCTATTGTACAGATCATACTGATTTGTGAGGAGGGCTAATGATTGATTTGTTTCTTTAAGACCTAAGAAAGAACACGAGTACACGTTTTTTATGGTGGAGTCTGAGGAGAAGTATATATGGACAGACTTTTCAGAAAGGACACAGAGACTGCCCATGTAAAAGACTATTAGAGATTATTCACTATGCAGGAACAAGAAGACTTCTTTCTGTGATGTAAAACAACCTCTTTTCCCAACTATCCTAGTATTGTTTCATTGGTATCACATACTATTCATTATTCAGTTCAGTTCAGTTCAGTCGTTCAGTCGTGTCTGACTCTTTAAGACCCCATGAATCGCAGCATGCCAGGCCTCCCTGTCCATCACCAACTCCCGGAGTTCACTCAGATTCACGTCCATCGAGTCAGTGATGCCATCCAGCCATCTCATCCTCTGTTGTCCCCTTCTCCTGCTCCCAATCCCTCTCAGCATCAGAGTCTTTTCCAATGAGTCAACTCTTCTCATGAGGTGGCCAAAGTACTGGAGTTTCAGCTTTAGCATCATTCCTTCCAAAGAAAACCCAGGACTGATCTCCTTCAGAATGGACTGGTTAATTGGTACTAAACAGTGCTGATAGAAGCATAGTTGAAGTCTCTGCATAGATGAAACAACATGAATTTCCCCTTCACTATGGGTAATCTATCTTTATTGTTGAGTGCCAAAGCTTCCCATGCAGATGTAAAGCTTCCCTGTATGGTGCCACACCTCATCATACTCTCCATAGACTCACTGTCTACCTTTCCTGCAAGTATTAGAGATTTGTCTCCACATTGTGCTGATTTTTCTTTCCCAAATGTGGTGCTTCTTCTAGCACTACCATTTGTCAACTTACAGAATACCTTTCTGCCTTAGCTGTTCCTATGGTGTCCACGCAACTTTGGCTCTGGGCATAATTTTATAGGAAATGAAGTGTGATAATAAGCTTACATACATGGAATTTACTACACTTGCCAGAAGCATCTCATTGATGGAGCGGTAGGATGGACTGGTTAATGGTCAGATTTCTGTCAACTGGGAGGTGAACAACTCTCAAATTTAGGATGCTTCCTATTTGGTGCACTACATATCTTAAGCCAGTGAACAATATATCTTGCCTTCTATCCTAAAGGCAGCATATATGAACTCATGGTATAAAAAGTCACTTTTACAAAGGACCAAATCATTTACAGTGTCACAAACAGCTGTCCATAGTTCATCAGCCACTCTATCTATCAGAGCTAGTCCCTTAAATCTACTTCTCACTTCCACTTTATAACCATAAGGGATTTGATTTAGGTCATACCTGAATGATCTAGTGCTTTTCCCTACTTTCTTCAATTTAAGTCTGAATTTNGTTCATCAGCCACTCTATCTATCAGAGCTAGTCCCTTAAATCTACTTCTCACTTCCACTTTATAACCATAAGGGATTTGATTTAGGTCATACCTGAATGATCTAGTGCTTTTCCCTACTTTCTTCAATTTAAGTCTGAATTTGGCAATAAGGAGTTCATGATCTGAGCCACAGACAGCTCCCAGTCTTGTTTTTGCTGTCTAGAGCTTTTCCATCTTGGGCTGCAAAGAATATAATCAATCTGATTTCAGTGTTGACCATCTGGTGATGTCCATGTGTAGATTCTTCTCTTGTCTTGTTGGAAGAGGGTGTTTGCTATGACCGGTGTGTTCTCTTGGCAAAACTCTATTAGTCTTTGCCCTACTTCATTCTGTACCTCAAAGCCAAATTTTCCTGTTACTCCTGGTGTTTCTGAACTTCCTACTTTTGCATTCCAATCCCCTATAATGAAAAGGACGTCTTCTTTGGGTGTCAGTTCTAAAAGGTCTGATAGGTTTTCATAGAACTGTTCAACTTGAGTTTCTTCAGCGTTACTGGTTGGGGCATCAGCTTGGATCACCATGATATCGAATGGTTTGCATTGGAAATGAACAGAGATCATTCTGTTGTTTTTGAGATTCCATCCAAAAATCACTGCAGATAGTGACTGCAGCCATGAAATTAGAAGACGCTTACTCCTTGGAAGAAAAGTTATGACCNGCCGTCTCCTGTTTGACCACTTCCAATTTGTCTTGATTCATGGATCTAACATTCCAGGTTCCTATGTAATATTGCTCTTTATAGCATTGGACCTTGCTTATATTACCAATCATGTCCACAAATGGGTATTGTTTTTGCTTTGGCTCCATCCCTTCATTCTTTCTGGAGTTATTTCTCCACTGATCTCCTGTAGCATATTGGGCACCTATGGACCTGGGGAGTTCCTCTTTCAGTATCCTATAATTTTGCCTTTTCATACTGTTCATGGGATTCTCAAGACAAGAATACTGAAGTGGTTTGCCATTCCCTTCTCCAGTGGACCACATTCTGTCAGACCTCTCCACCATGACCCATCCATCTTGGGCAGACTCATGGGCCTGGCTTACTTTCCTTGAGTTAGACAAGGCTGTGGTCCTGGTGTGATTAGATTGACTAGTTTTCTGTGAGTATGGTTTCAGTGTGTCTGCCCTCTGATGCCCTCTTGCAGCACCTACCATCTTACTTGGGTTTCTCTTACCTTGGACATGGGGTATCTCTTCACGGCTGCTCCAGCAAAGTGCAGCCGCTGCTCCTTACCTTGGACAAGAGGTATCTCCTCACCACCGCCCCTCCTGACCTTGAACGTGGAATAGCTCCTCTAGGCCCTCCTGCGCCTGCGCAGCCACTGCTCCTCAGGACTGGGGAAGCTACAAGAACTGTTAGATTTCAGCGAATTTGAAAAATACAAGTTAATACACACACACAAACTGCTAATATAAGGATATAAAGTTGAGAGATAAAATAAGTTGATTTAAGTCAAAATAAGGCTCCCCAACCTGGCAGCTCAAATGGTAAATGCTTGCAATGCAGGAGAACCAGGTTTGATCCCTGAGTCAAAAAGATCCCCTGGTGAAGGAAATGGCAACCCACTCCAGTATTCTTGGCTGGAGAATTCCGTGGACAGAAGAGCCTGATGAGCTACAGTCCACAAGGTAGCAAAGAGTTGCACACAAGTAAATGACTAACACTTTCACTTTTCACTACTAGAAGGGATAGTTAAGGAGTTTCGGATTGACATGCACACACTGCTATACTTAAAATGGATAACCAACAAGGACCTATTGTATAGCACAGGGTACTCTACTTAGTCTGTAACAACCTAAATGGGAGAATAATTTGAAAAAGAATATATACATGTTTACATATAATTGAATTACTTTGCTGCACCCCTGAAACTATCACAACATTGTAATTCAACTATAAAGAGAAAAAGTGTTAGCCGTTCAGTTGTGTCCGACTCATTGTGCTATGTACTGTAGCCCACCAGATTCCTCTATCCATGGAATTTTCCAGGCAAGAATACTGAAGTAGGTAGCCATTCCCTTCTCCAAGGAATCTTCCTTAGTGCCACCTGGGAAGCCCTGGAAAGCAAAACAATTATATGCAAAGAATCAGACTGAACTACTCTTTCACACTAGGCACAAAAATAAATTTAAATGGCATTATTTTGTGCTTTTATGACTGAATCATATTCCACTGCATTATATATACCACATGTGCATTATTGATTCTTCTGTTGATGGTCCTTTATGTTGCTTCCATGTCTTGGCTATTATAAACAGTGCTGTAACGAACATTGTGATGCATGTATCTTTTTGAATTGGGCATAGATTCAGAGAAAACCACAATTTGAAAAGATACATGTGCCTAAGAGTGGCATATGGTAGCTCTATATTTAGTTCAGGTGAGGGAGATTAAGAGGCACAAACTTCCAACTGGAAAATAAACGTCACAGATATGAAATACATTGTGGAGTGAATATAATCAATAACTATGTAATATCTTTTTATAGTGACATAGCATAACTAATTGCAGTGAATTAAAGAAATATCTAACCACTGTTTCTCATATGATCTGATATTGTGTTGTAAGTCAATTTTATTTCAAAAAAAAAAAAACACTCATAGAAAAATAGATCAGATTTGTGGTTACCAGAGGTGAGGAGTAAGAGAAAGGGAAAATTGATGAAGGCAGTCAAAAGGTACAAACTTCCCCTTATAGGATCAATAAGAACTATAGATCATAAAGTAATGATAAATATAATTAACACTGTTCTGTGTTATATGCGAAAATTATTAAGAGAGAAAATCCTTAGAATTCTGATCATAAGGAAAAATTGTTCTTCTACTACTTCAATTCTGTATTTATATGAGATGATGGATATTCACTAAACTTATTGTGACAATTATTTCACCATATATGTAGCTCAAATCTTTGTGCTATATACCTTAAACTTATACTGTGCTTTATGTAAATTATATCTGGAATAAATAAAGAATAAAACTGGAAGAAGAAAAACAAGATATTTGCTAAATAACTAATGTATGGAACCAGTATACAAACTTGGGTACATTGAAGTGCTAGTATGTTCTATGGGCCTATTGCATGTTTCATAAAGAAAAAAATTAAATCACTGGCAAGAGAAAAATAAATTTCTAAAGTGGTAACCGTGTTTCAACCCAATTGTGGCACAGGTCAGAATCATAGAACTAGTGAAATCAAGACTTATGAAGGCCATTTACAGGTAGGATTCATTCACTCTTAGGAACTTAAAGGCAGATATCATATATCTCTTACATACGGAATCTAAAAAAAGATACAAGTGAACTTATTTACAAAACAGAAATAGAATTACAGATATAGAAAACAAACTCATGGTTACCAATGGGGAAACAGAGGAAGGACAAATTGGGAGGTTGGGACTGACATATATACACTGAGGCTGCTAAGTCGCTTCAGTCGTGTCCGACTCTGTGCGACCCCACAGACGGCAGCCTACCAGGCTCCGCCGTCCCTGGGATTCTCCAGGCAAGAACACTGGAGTGGGTTGCCATTGCCTTATCCAATGCATGAAAGTGAAAAGTGAAGTTGCTCAGTCATGTCCGACTCTTAGCCACCCCATGGACTGCAGCCCACCAGGCTCCTCCATCCATGGGATTTTCCAGGCAAGAGTACTGGAGTGGGGTGCCACTGCTCATATTTGGTTTAATGGGTCTGGGATAGGAACCAAGAATTTGCATTTCCAACAAGTTGCCAAGTGATGCTGATGTAGCTGATGTGGGGACTACACTCTGAGAGTTAGTCTGAGATGAGTTCTTTCTAGTGTGAACTACACACTCTAGCTAAGTGTCCAACACTGAAAGAATGAATGAATTTAACTGTTAAATGAGAACTTCCAGAAGCTTGTCTGTCACACAATGATCTAAGTCTGTTTCAGAGTAACACATTGCTAGAGAGAAATGGAGTCACTTTTTAGCCAGAGGAAACATTCAATCATAAATTCCTCGCCCAAATCTCTTCCAGGTTGGAGAATATTTCAAACCCAGCTTTTCCAGTATTTTTACTTTCAAACCCAGCAGCTCCTTCTCCTTTGTGGTTACCTAAATATCTAAGTGACAGCCTTTATGCATTCTGCCTCCTGGTAACTTCCCTGCAGCTGAACATTCACTCAGGCTGCTCTGTTGACACAAAGTTCTTACCAGTTTGAAGAAGTTAAAGGTCACTTGCCTCTAGCTATCCTAGAGGCTAAGTTATAACTTATAGCAGCAGAGAGACACTGACGGGCTGCTTCTACATTGAGGCAGCAGCTTTTATGTTCCTGAAATTTTATAAGTCTTAATGTTGTTTCTTTACTTTACATGTATACACTACTATATATAAAATAAATACTATATATAAAATAAAATAGATAATAATAAGGATCTACTGTACAGCACAGAAAACTCTGTAATGGCTTATATGGGAAAACAATCTAAAAAAGAGTGGAAATATGTGTGTGTGTGTGTGTGTGTGTGTGTGTGTGTGTG
>SJYV01005148.1:21403-63015 GCA_006410875.1 Neotragus pygmaeus | reverse complement strand
CCTGGGATTCTCCAGGCAAGAACACTGGAGTGGGTTGCCATTTCCTTTTCCAACGCATGAAAGTGAAAAGTGAAAGTGAACTCGCTCAGTTGTGTCTCACTCTTCGTGACTCCATGGACTGTAGCCCAACAGGCTCCTCTGTCCATGGGATTTTCCAGGCAAGAGTACTGGAGTGGGTTGCCATTGCCTTCTTTGCAGTACTTTAGAATGTGAGGTTATTTGGAAATAAGGTCATTACAGAGACAATGAGGTACGATGAAGAAATTACAGTAAACCCTTGTGTACAGTAAGGAAATTACAGGGCTTTTTTACTCTCTTCCTTCACTTTCATCAAGAGGCTCTTCAGTTCTTTGCTTTCTGCCATAAGGATGGTGCCATCTACATATCTGATGTTATTGATATTTCTCCTGGCAGTCTTGATTCCAGTTTGTGCTTCATCCAGCCCAGTGTTTCTCATGATGTACTCTGCATATAAGTTAAATAAGCAGGGTGACAATATACAGCCTTGATGTACTCTTTTTCCTATTTGGAATCAGTCTGTTGTTCCATGTCCAGTTCTGACTGTTGCTTCCTGACCCGCATACAGATTTCTCAAGAGGCAGGTCAGGTGGTCTGGTGATTCCCATCTCTTTCAGAATTTTCCTCAGTTTGTTGTGATCCACACAGTAAAGGCTTTAGCGTAGTCAATGAAGCAGCAGTAGATGTTTTTCTGGAACTATCTTGCTTTTTCAGTGATCCAATGGATGCTGGCAATTTGATCTCTGTTTCCTCTGCCTTTTCTAAATCCAGCTTGAACAACTGGAAGTTCATGGTTCACATACTGTTGAAGCCTGGCTTGGAGAATTTTGAGCGTTACTTTACTAGCATGTGAGATGAATTCAATTGTGTTGTAGCTCAGCATTCTTTGACATTGCCTTTCTTTGGGATTGGAATGAAAACTGACCTTTTCCAGTCCTGTGGCCACTGCTGAGTTTTCCAAATTTGCTCTCATATTGAGTGTAGCAGTTTCACAGCATTGTCTTTTAGGATTTGAAATACCTCAATTGGAATTCCATCACCTCCACTAGCTTTGTTCATAGTGATGCTTCCTAAGGCCCACTTGGCTTTGCATTTCAGGATGTCTGGCTCTAGGTGAGTAAGCACACCATTGTTATTATCTGGGTTGTGATGATCTTTTTTGTATAGTTCTTTTGTGTATTCTTGCCACTTCTTGGTGGGGTTAATGGTGACCTCTTCCAAGAGGGCTTATGCTACACCCAGGTCTGCTGCATCCAGAGCTCCTGCCCCTGGGGCAGGCCACTGCTGACCTGTACCTCCACAGTAGACACTAAGACACTCAAAGGCTGGTCTGGCTCAATATCTGTGGGGTCTCCTGGTATGCACAAGGTTTTGTTTGAGCCTTCTGAGCATCTCTGGTGGATATGAGGTTTGATTCTAAATGTAATTTCACTTCTCCTACCAACTTGCTGGGGTTTCTCCTTTGCCCTTGGATGTAGGGTATTTTTTTGGTGGGATCCAACATTCACCTGTTGATGGTTCTTCAGCAGCAAGTTGTACTTTTGGCGTCCTCGCAGGAGAAGATAACTGCATGTCCTCCTACTCCATCATCTTGATTTTCTCTGGTGAACATTCCCTTGAAGAATACTGGCAACCTCCTTATTTGAACCTCCTTGACATCAATTTTTATCCCTTGCCTCTAAACTAAATTCTGAGAATCTGTTCTTCCTGCTGTTGAAGAACAGCTAAACCACCTCATGAGATGCTCAAATAAGAGAAATAAATCCTTCAACAGCAGCTGGAATAGGAGCCTCGTGTAAACTGAAGAATTTTGCCCACCATCCAGTTCTACAAGGCCTGAGTTATCACCCACAACAGTCACTGACCTGCAATACAATAGTTTTCTCATGGGCTTCCAGTGAGATTCCTGGTTCCTTGCCCTCTACACTGCTCTTTTATAAGCCTCATCTATGCTGCCTAGGCTTCAGTTACATGGGCAAGCCTTCATCTGAAAGATATTTTTCAGTGTGTTACATTGATCACTGAGTGGCCACTGCCGCTTTCCTGTAGTCATATATGGATGTGAGAGCTGGACCCTAAAGAAAGGTGAGCACTGAAGAACTGATGCTTTTGATCTGTTGTGCTAGAGAAGACTCTTGAGAGTCCCTTTAACTACAAAGAGATCAAACCAATCAATCCTAAATGAAATCAGTCCTAGATATTCATTGGAAGGACTGATGCTGAAGCTGAAGCTCCAATACTTTGGTCACCTGATGTGAAGTACTGACTCACTGGAAAAGACCTGGATGCTGGGGAAACTGAAGGCAGGAGGAGAGGGAATGATAGAGGATGAAATGGTTGGATGGCATCACCTACCTGATGGACATGAGTTTGCGCAGTCTCTGGGAGTTGGTGATGGACAAGGAAGCCTGGTGTGCTGCAGTCCATGGGGCTGCAAAGAGTCAGACATGACTCAGTGGCTGAACTGAACTGAAATTACTACATTAAATTTGTTAGCCTTTTTAGAAAAAAATTATCATAAGAAATCACTAGCTCAATAGTATTTTTATACTATCCAGATTCACACAATCAAAATATATTCTTGGACAATTCAGACTGATTTGATAATATTTTTTATAAAGCAGCTATAGGTCTTGTCCCTCACTTTATCAGTATAGACTGTAAAATAAGAATTTAAAATTTAAAAAAATGCAAAACTAAATTATTAACCAATTTCAGTAATACTTCTAAGAGTTCTGTGGTGTATCCAGTTAAACTTGACATTTAATATCCTTAGCAATTTTAAAGACCTTGGTTTAGTAATAAATACAGTATTTAATGGATATTCTTTGGGTAATTTTTAAGTAAGATTGAATACTGAAACACTGGTCAGGGTGTGTGTGTGTGTCTTTGCATGTGTGACTTTTATGTATGTCTCCATATACTATATCGTTTTATCAAATTACTGAGCACGTTCATTTTTGCTATTTTAACATTTACTATGTGTAAGAAGGTGTGAATAGAATGTGTGTAGGCTGCTGAGGATTTTTCTCATGAGTTTGCTGATTTACTAAAATGATTGTATATGATATATTTTATATAAAAATATATATATATATACACAATTTTGAATAATCAGTCTGAAACAATGCAATGAATGTGTGTAAATAATTTTGGCAAAGTTTGCACAACTCAGGTTTTTCGGCTTGTTTAAATTTAGGAATGCTTTACTAAAATATCGCATTAAAGGAAAACTAGGAGTTGATTTTCTCTGTTAGAATGACATAAATTTATCTTGAGAAGTTCATTTTTTTTAAACTAGAAGTAGTGAATGTTATTATCCATCTTCTGTGTAATTTTCCTAGCACAGAACCTAGTTCACAAAGGCTCTTATAAAAAATAAAAGGCTTTTAATTGAAGAGAAGAAAGCAAATTTCCCCCCTAAGTACATATTGTTATGTAAAACTTTATTTCAGTTTCCTACGAAGATGGCATGTGGTATATACTATGATAAATACAATATTCTTTATTGTGCATCCATGCTAAGTCGCTTCAGTCACGTCTGACCCTTTGTGACCCTATGGACTGTAACCTGCCAAGCTCCTCTGTCCACGGGATTTTCCAGGTAAGAATACTAGAGTGGGCTGCCATTTCCTCCTCCGTGGGCTCTTCCCCACCCAAGAGGGATCGAACCTGGATCTCCGGCATTGCAGGAAGATTCTTTACCACTAAGCCACCTGGAAAGCCCCTACTCTTGCCATTTAGCTATTTCCCCGTTACTCAAACACCACAGCTGAACTTCTGTGACCAAACAAAGAGTTCTTGAAGGTGTGAAGCTGTTGAGTAGGCAACTCATAATAATACAATAGAGTAATTGTAAAGGGGAGAAGTAAGGGAAGTTAAAAGGGAACAGAGCAGGCAATGCAGAAAAGTAAGAAAAGGAGAAGGAATAATGGGACAGGAAGAAAGAGGGAAGTCTAAGAAAGGAAAGGGAAAGAAGAAAAAGTTTTTCCTAGCCCAAAGACCATAAGTGACTGAGGAAAAAATGAAAAGAAAGGATTAGAAAGACAAGGGAAATGACAATCTAATGGGGTTGAATAGCAAAATGCTATTTATAGAGAAAAACTGTGGTGTTTCCCAGCTCTTTTTTTTCCAATAACAACTCCATGGCTTCTACTGGAGATGTGTGACTTCATACATGCATGTTCTCAAAGATCTTGTGTGCTTGCTCTTGAAGATTCTGCCTTCTTTGCACAACCCTGGAAGAGAGCCAAAGGAGGGGGCAAATGTGGGCAAGCTGCAGCATCCAATATGAAGACTCAGTCCAGTTCTCACTTAGTGAGTCTCCCATTAGGAGACTGATAGGAATTCCTAGCTGTGAGACATGTTGTTCAATCACTAAGTTAGGTCTGACTCTTTGCCACTTCATAGACTGCACCAGGCTCCTCTGACCTCCACTGTCTTCCAGAATTTGCTCAAATTCATGTTCACTGAGTTGGTAATGCTATCTAAATATCTCTGTGAGACATGCTTCTGTTACAAAAAGACAGATTCTCCTGTTCAGAGGCCTTAAAGAAGGATTCCATGTTTTGTATGTGTAAAAATTACCCCATATAAATATTATTCCTTAGGAACTGAGGCTCAAGATTACTGTAAACTTTGAAAATACTTCATATGTAATTTCTTTTCTCTTTTCAGAAGTGAATGTCCCTCCCTTCTAAGTGAAAGACAAAATAGATTCTACATCAATGTGCTTAGAAAATCAAAGTAGGATGAACAAAAGATTTTCTCTTGAGTTTGGCCACCAATAATTAACATCAGTAATCAACAAAGGCTCTTCACAATACAAGCATCACTAAAGAGATCTTTCTGTAACTCACTAGCTGTCTGCATACCCTCCTCATTGCCACCTTCATTTCTTGATTTCTGAATGTGTAAATAACAGGATTCAGGAAAGGAGTGAGAACTGCATCAAAGATGGCCAGAAACTTATCCAGGGGTATAGAGGGAGATGGCCACGTGTAGAAAAATATCAAAGGACCAAAGAACAAGACTACTACAGTGATGTGAGCTGAAAGTGTGGACAGAGCCTTAGATGAACCTGCTAAAGACTGTTTCTGAACAGTGAGAATGATGATAATGTAGGAAATGATCAGAATGAAGAAGGAGCCAACAGAGATGAATCCACTGTTGGCTATGATCATGGACTCTAGTTGATATGTGTCTATGCAGGCAAGTTTGATCAACCGAGGAAGATCACAGTAAAAAGTATC
This sequence comes from Neotragus pygmaeus, assembly GCA_006410875.1. Taxonomy (NCBI): domain Eukaryota; kingdom Metazoa; phylum Chordata; class Mammalia; order Artiodactyla; family Bovidae; genus Neotragus; species Neotragus pygmaeus. The sequence goes on along the minus strand of SJYV01005148.1, from coordinate 57,745 downwards.
TAACACATTAGGGCCACAGAAGGGTAATTTTACCACAAAAGCTAGTTGAACCATTGAATGGGTAAGGCCAATCATCCAGGAAGCCACTATAAAGAAAACACACATCCTTGGGTTCATGATGGTCAGATAGTGGAGAGGCTTACATATGGCAACATATCTGTCAAAGGCCATGGCAATGAGCAGCACCATCTCCACCCCACCGATGACATGGATGAAGAAGATTTGGGCAATGCAGCCTCCAAAGGAGATGACTTTATGTTTTCTGAAAAGGTCATAAATCATCTTGGGAGAAGTAACAGAAGAAACTCCTAGGTCAATGAAGGAGAGGTTGGCCAACAGAAAGTACATGGGAGAGTGTAAGTGAGGGTCACAAGTCACAGTGAGTATAATGAAGGAGTTTCCCATCATGCTTNGTGGGGGGGTCTGGCTTTCCAGTTGGTGTGTCATTTCCATAGATACTGGGCATATAGCTCAAAGTCCACAGTCCGGCCCAAGATGGAGTTCTGTTTTGAAGATAGAGCCTGTTCTGTTTCCTCCTTCAGAACTATTGATAAAATCAACATCCTTTATTTATTAAAATCCTTAGTCATTATAGATGAGGAAATAAATACCTTAATATGTAAAGTAACTTGATCTAAACCATAAGTTTACTTAGTGTTAGCACTTATACTAAAACCCAGATCTACTGACTCCAAGATCAGCCCTATTTTCTGTTTATTTTTTCCTTAATCTTAACTTTCTGATGATACAGTTTCAACAAAAACATGTGGCAGAGTGATAGTAGAAACTGTTGAGGAAAGATAAGCCCCGATTATGGCTGAGGACAGTCATTTATTATCAAGCTGGTAACTGCTGCCTTGATCTTCATGATTAATTACCTCCAACAAGCTTTTATCACTAATTAATGCACCTCAATGTCCTGGGAAACTTGGAAGCTTGAAAAACATTTGTTCTTTCTCTACTTGTCCAGAAAAGTACTCTTATTTGGAACATAAGGTTTTTTGGATGAACTCATGATAGAAAATGCCAGCTTAATTTGTTCTACTCAACCTCTCTATCTCCTAAGGGGCCTCAGACACCATAAGAGGATCATTATTACCTAACCACTCAAAAGTCTCCATAAAGTTGCCTGTATTCAATTTCTTCCTCCTTAAGAAATCATTCTTAATTCCTCCAACCTGAGTAGTTTTCTGCTTCTAACATTTCCTTTTAACTCGCTCAATAAATTATAGGACTATTCTACCACTATATTTCTTTATAAGCACCACAGTACCTAGAGGAATTAACAGGCCTTCAGTAAAACACTTGAGTGCCTCATTCTAGTCAAAGTATATTGAAGTTAATCATCAATCTCAATGTGGAATCAAGGACAATAGACTCCATTTGGGACTTTGCGTTAAATAGACTGATTATATGATTTCATTATTCTTTGAGTTCATCTTAATTTAGCTCTTATCATATTCTATAACAACTGTTTCTATTATTTTCAAAAGAAGCTGCATGGGATAATGAAATGAGTATAGGATTTAACATCTGAAAAATTATATTTCACCTTCTGTCACCTAATACTTGGTGACTTTGGTAACATACATTTCATATCTGGCCCCTTTTCCCATTTGTAGAATGGAGAAAATGAATGTCTTTCAGAACTGGGAATGTGAGACAATATTTGCCATCAAATCTAATTAATTTCTCTTCTTTAATGTCTCTGGTAAAGGGAGTAATATATATATATATATCCACAATAAGGTTATATATAAGTAAACTGTAAGTTAATACAGTAAAATGAAATGAACTATTTGGAAAGTAAATAAATCAGATTTATATTCATCATCATGAAAAACTCAAATATTTTATATTGAATGAAAAACATAAAATTATATACTAATATAAATATAATTTTATATTTTTCAAAACATTATTAAATATATATGGATGCAATAGAAAGTTTGAACAAGAATGCTATCCAACAATGTCAGATTAGTGTTTTTCTCTGAGGAGGAAAAGAGAGGACTCTGATAGGATGACTGATTTCAATTTTACTTGCAATGATATACTCTCAAAACAAATTTGTTAAATAACAAGTGTCCATTAATCTTGAAATTAAATACCCAATCATACAGTCTGGGGCACTTTTTAAATGAGTGAACTATGTCAGAATTTCTTTTTGTAATTTAATGCATTTGCCATGGATCCGTTTCTTTCTCTTTCCATTACCCCTACTTTCATCAGTTCCAGCTACATCTATCACAAAAATCTCATCAGAATTATCTTCTGTTTCAAGTACTTTCCCTTCCAACAAAAGTACATCAATTCTCACAACAGACCCAATCATATTGTTAAAAATTTAGTGCATCCCTTTTTGCCTTCATGTAAACCACAAAGTTCTAACAGAGCATTCAAAGTTCTCTGGAGTCTGGTTCTTTTCAACTTCATTTCCTATCTCCTTTTCCTGCTTCTTTTCTTATACTCAATGATCCAGCAACACTTGTTTATTATCTGAAAATGCCACACATTGTATATTCTTCCATGTCTTTAATTATACAGGTTTTTGTCCACCAGCTCCCTTTCCATCATCTCCACGCACTGCTCACACCGGAAATTAAACACATGCTATAATGTTTAGACTCCCTTTTTTAGCCAACTCTTCACAGTCTAAGCATATTCATACCTTCTTAATCTATGTTCCCATTCGTAACTATTCATTCATGATCTAAATCACCATTTACTGCAGTACACTATGCTTAGTTTTTATATAAATGCATTGAGGGTTAGAACTGTGCTCGCGCTCTCTTATAAACTCAACTGCTAACAAACATTCAGAATAAAAAAGGGAAGAAGGGAAACACTAAAAACATTGTCTTGGCAAAATTTTGCTAAAGGTTTCAGTGATACAAAAGTGTGAAAGTGTTAGTTGTTCAGTTGTGCCTGATTCTTTGTGACCCCATGGATTTAGCCCCCAGGCTTCTCATCCATGGAATTATCCAGGCAAGGACACTGGAGTGGGTTGCCATTTCCTCCTCCAGGAGATCTTCTTGACCCAGGGATCAAACCCAGGTCTCCTCCCCTGCAGGCAGATTCTTTACTGTATGAACCACCAGTGAAGCCCCCTTCAATGATTTGGCAATTATGATTTACACATAATAAAGATAGCCTCAAATAGGAAGATAAGATTCCAATTGAAATAGAAATAGGAATACAGATTATATATTTATAACACAACAATTCAACAAAGATAAAAGATAATATAATTAGATGATTGAAAACCATAAAAATGCGCCTGCTTTGTGTATCTATGGCAGGAGTTTAAAAAAATGATAGGAGTTTTGAAGAGACAGAAGAAAATAGAAACAGATTATAAAAATGAAGGAGGGTTAAGGAAAAATGAGTAGCCCATGTCAAAAAGAAAGGAGAAAAGGAAAGTATGTGTATAATGACAAAGAAAGACAAAGTCCACTTTAAATGAAGTNATATATATATATATATCCACAATAAGGTTATATATAAGTAAACTGTAAGTTAATACAGTAAAATGAAATGAACTATTTGGAAAGTAAATAAATCAGATTTATATTCATCATCATGAAAAACTCAAATATTTTATATTGAATGAAAAACATAAAATTATATACTAATATAAATATAATTTTATATTTTTCAAAACATTATTAAATATATATGGATGCAATAGAAAGTTTGAACAAGAATGCTATCCAACAATGTCAGATTAGTGTTTTTCTCTGAGGAGGAAAAGAGAGGACTCTGATAGGATGACTGATTTCAATTTTACTTGCAATGATATACTCTCAAAACAAATTTGTTAAATAACAAGTGTCCATTAATCTTGAAATTAAATACCCAATCATACAGTCTGGGGCACTTTTTAAATGAGTGAACTATGTCAGAATTTCTTTTTGTAATTTAATGCATTTGCCATGGATCCGTTTCTTTCTCTTTCCATTACCCCTACTTTCATCAGTTCCAGCTACATCTATCACAAAAATCTCATCAGAATTATCTTCTGTTTCAAGTACTTTCCCTTCCAACAAAAGTACATCAATTCTCACAACAGACCCAATCATATTGTTAAAAATTTAGTGCATCCCTTTTTGCCTTCATGTAAACCACAAAGTTCTAACAGAGCATTCAAAGTTCTCTGGAGTCTGGTTCTTTTCAACTTCATTTCCTATCTCCTTTTCCTGCTTCTTTTCTTATACTCAATGATCCAGCAACACTTGTTTATTATCTGAAAATGCCACACATTGTATATTCTTCCATGTCTTTAATTATACAGGTTTTTGTCCACCAGCTCCCTTTCCATCATCTCCACGCACTGCTCACACCGGAAATTAAACACATGCTATAATGTTTAGACTCCCTTTTTTAGCCAACTCTTCACAGTCTAAGCATATTCATACCTTCTTAATCTATGTTCCCATTCGTAACTATTCATTCATGATCTAAATCACCATTTACTGCAGTACACTATGCTTAGTTTTTATATAAATGCATTGAGGGTTAGAACTGTGCTCGCGCTCTCTTATAAACTCAACTGCTAACAAACATTCAGAATAAAAAAGGGAAGAAGGGAAACACTAAAAACATTGTCTTGGCAAAATTTTGCTAAAGGTTTCAGTGATACAAAAGTGTGAAAGTGTTAGTTGTTCAGTTGTGCCTGATTCTTTGTGACCCCATGGATTTAGCCCCCAGGCTTCTCATCCATGGAATTATCCAGGCAAGGACACTGGAGTGGGTTGCCATTTCCTCCTCCAGGAGATCTTCTTGACCCAGGGATCAAACCCAGGTCTCCTCCCCTGCAGGCAGATTCTTTACTGTATGAACCACCAGTGAAGCCCCCTTCAATGATTTGGCAATTATGATTTACACATAATAAAGATAGCCTCAAATAGGAAGATAAGATTCCAATTGAAATAGAAATAGGAATACAGATTATATATTTATAACACAACAATTCAACAAAGATAAAAGATAATATAATTAGATGATTGAAAACCATAAAAATGCGCCTGCTTTGTGTATCTATGGCAGGAGTTTAAAAAAATGATAGGAGTTTTGAAGAGACAGAAGAAAATAGAAACAGATTATAAAAATGAAGGAGGGTTAAGGAAAAATGAGTAGCCCATGTCAAAAAGAAAGGAGAAAAGGAAAGTATGTGTATAATGACAAAGAAAGACAAAGTCCACTTTAAATGAAGTAAATGGTAGCTTATGGGATATGAGTTATATTCGTTTCTGGGCCCATTCTGCAGAATTTTTTAATTATAGCAACTTTTAGGACCATGTCTACAGGTATCTTTTAAGTACTCAGTCTCTCTGAAGACTTTTTCCATGTGCCTATACTAGTAACACACATCTAGTTATAAATTTAGTTTCCTTTTGGATCTTGAATATCTTCCACAATGTAACAACTGGGAATTTGAGGGAAAGTGCATCTAAAGAGGGAAGAGCTATAAATATGGAAACTACTGGGGTAACACTGATTGTTCTTTAACTACCCTGCAATGACTACTAGAAGAAAAGAAAGAAGTAAAAAATGAAATTTCCCTATATGTTCCAAAAGGGAGAGAAATATACAAACAAATGTCAGAATATAGAAATTCATAGTCTGATGTGTAAAACTCTAATGTCAAAGTTTTAAGTGCATCTGAGGCACAGTAAGAATTCTATTTATGTCCTGAGCAATAGTCAAAAAGAGGGTTCTAGATGGAGACACTAGGGTATGATGTCCAGTCACCTAGGATTCAACAAATACCTACAATCAATCTCCCAGTTGATTAGATTTTGAAACCATTCTCTTATAGATTGGTTGTGCATCCATTTTTACTCTTAACAATAGTTTCCACAAATATCAGAGGCAAGTTTTTTCCATCTGCTGGCTCAGTGACACAAGGCACCTCAAGTTGTCAGAGGCCAGTCTTAGGTGTTCCCTTTGGAAGCATTCTTTCCTGGGGCACAGAGCCATCTGAAGCCAACTGAATAATAAATGATCAAATGATAATTATTTAAGCAATTAAATTTACATGGTAAAAAATAAAAGGTCCAGTTCTTTACCTTTTACTGTATTAATTTTTTCTTGACTCATAGAGAATTGATCAATCTTCCAGAAACACATTGCCAGACATTTAATTCTTTATAGATGAAGAAAATGCTGGTAGGTGGGGGTTCCAAATAATGGAATTATCAAGCTGAAAGATAGTATCCACAGACATCTCATAGTTTTGAAAAATCTAAACCACTATTCATATACATTTCCTTCTCAATCTAAAATTATTGAGAGGTTTGAAAGTCCCTCAGCTGAAACGTTTTGCATTTTTAAAAATTATTCATTTATTTAATTTGGCTTGTGCTGGGTCTTCATTGCTGCACATGTGCTTTCTCTAGTTGCTGCGAGTGGGGACTGCTCTTTGTTGGGGTGCGTGGCTTCTCATTGTGGTGGCTTCTCTTGTAAAGCATGGGCTCTAGGTGCACTAGCTTCGGTAATTATGGCACATGAGCTCAGTAGCTGTGCTGCATGGACTTTGTTGCTCTGTGGCATGTGGAATCTTCCTTGACCAGAGATCAAACCTGTGTCCCCTGCATTGGCAGGTGGAGTCTTATCCACTCTACCACCAGGGCCATCCTGAAATGTCCTGAATTTTAACTTTCAAATTGTCATAAAAATCTTTCTTCATACCTAAGTAAAATTTTTTCCCCCTAATTTGACTGTTTCTTTTACTTTTTATAGCTGTGTGCATAGAAATCATTTTCAGCATCTTTTTCAATTACTCCTTTATATATATGAATTTAAAAAGACTAAGTAACCCCTTAGTTTTCTGCTTCTAAAACTCAAAGTCTTTTATGTTTCCTCTTAGTATTCCTTTCTCATCTAAATCCTCACTATTCTTACTATTTAGAGAAAAAAAATTAATAAAAAACATTTTAAAGTTGTAAAGCACATAAGAGAGCAAGAGAACCAGTGTGATCTCCTGGTAGTTTTCATTTTGTTTTTAACTTTTGCACATCATATTTTAAGTTGACATTTTATTGAAAATAACTTATTCATATTTGGAACTTCGAGTGTCTTATCTATTTAGGTGTCTCTAAAACTCTTTTACACCTTGAAAATTTTACAAGTTAAATAAATTTGCTGCCCTTTTCAGAGAAGAAAACCAGTTTATAACATCTTTTTTGAAAAACAAATGGATATTACAGCATTACCCTTGTTTTCTTAGTTTCATGTGTCACCAACTTTTTTTTACCTTTTTAATAAATTGTAGAGAATGGGAATCATTCATTTCAGTATCACTGAAAATAGAGTGCTAAACCCCAAACATTACAAAACCATTTGACTTTTCCTAATATCTTTCACATTACCCTAACACTGTGTAATTCTAGTTAAAAGTGATGGTCAGTTTACATTGTCCAACGTGTTAATAGTCTTTTTCACAATTGTTCTCCACTACTAGTCAGTTTGTTACCCAGTATGCTAGCTGTGCTGGTTTAGGATATACTTATGCATTTTAAGATATGATTCATTTCCACAGTAGCTTCAAACTAGAATCATATCTGACATAGAGCTACTTTACTTATTGTTAAGTTTATTCTCATTCTTCCATTTTACCTGTACAAAGAAAAGAAGCCTCCTCATAGAGTGTTGGACATTCTTGTATTCTCTAAGTGCCATAAAATCTTGCCATTATAGAAATGAAGGTTATTAATAAGTCTAGAGGACAATGACCAAATAACACTGCAAAGACTGAAGTTTAGGAGTTCATGGATCATGGGACTTTACCTCTAGGGACCTATTTAGCTTGACCAGAAAAAATGTCCTAAAGATGCATAATAAGACACTAGAGAAGAAGAGGAAATAACATGTTTCTTAATGTAGGACAGAACACAGCGTACTCAAAGTTTTGTTACCTTGATTTATAACTTTCAACTATTTCATATGGCTTATGAGCATCCATTTTTACTCTTGCAATAGTTTCCACAAATATCAGAGGCAAGTTTTTTCCATCTGCTGGCTCAATGACACAAGGCACCCCAAGTCATCAGAAGCCAGTCTTAGTTGTGTTCCATTTAGAAGCATACTTTACTGGGGCACAGAGCTATCTGAATGCAATAAACCAAGGTTCACTGGAATAGGAAGCATAAATTTACATTATAAATGATTTCAGTTCAGTTCATTCACTCAATCTTGTCCGACTCTTTGCGAGTGCATGAATAGCAGCAATCCAGACAACCCAGTCCATCACCAACTCCCGGAGTTCACTCAAACTCATGTGCATTGAGTTGATGATGCCATCCAGCCATCTCATCCTCTGTCGTCCCCTTCACCTCCTGCTCCAAATCCCTCCCAGCATCAGAGTCTTTTCCAATGAGTCAACTCTTCACATGAGGTGGCCAAAGTACNCTCATTGGAAAAGACTCTGATGCTGGGAGGGATTGGGGGCAGGAGGAGAAGGGGACGACAGAGGATGAGATGGCTGGATGACATCACTGACTCGATGGACGTGAGTGTGAGTGAACTCCGGGAGTTGGTTATGGACAGGGAGGCCTGGCGTGCTGCAATTCATGTGGTCACAAAGAGTCGGACACGACTGAGTGACTGAACTGAACTGAACAATTCTTGTAATTGGCTGCCTATTGTTTCTCCAGGAAGTAAACGGTATGTGCACACATCTCTCTGTCACTGTCTCTGCTTCCACCCTGTCTCTCTTCTGCTCTGTTTCTACTCCAGATATTCCCATCGTTTTCCATTATTCTAAGTCTTTCATATTTACTCATGCTTGCTGCTCCTAATTGTTGTTGAAACTTGGAACACACAGAGAGACTTAGTTGACTTTGTCAAGTCAACTTATCTTGACTTTGTCAAGTTAACTTACCTTGACTTTGTCAAGTTATCTAATTTCTGTGTTTTCAAGAAACTGTTGGACTTTTTCCCATTTAAGCATTAGAAAAATATACATTCCTTTCACTAGAGATACCATTGGGGTGTGTAATGAAATAAGTATATAAAAAATGGTAAATGTTTGCATTTTTTATAAGAAAACTGTACATTCCCTTTTCTCCCCTCTCATAATCCTGTGGGACAGTTCCCTGTCCTGATGACCTCAGTCAGAGCATCCCAGAACTCTTAATGTATCACTTGGTCACCACCTTCTCCTAAAGCTAATTAGTCACTTCTCTCAAAGTAGCAGTGCTTTATATATTATCAATAATAGCTTCTTATCCTAGGGAGGAGGGTGGAAGGATGTGGATAATGCTCATGCGCAGAAGAAAATTTAATTTGTGAAACTTCTCCAGGTCCTTGACCATGCTGCCATCTGAGATCTTTTGATAGATTAGGTAGGTGGGGTGAGGGGTTGGTGGATTGTTTTCTACCACAAGAAGAATCTCCTCAGGAAATGAGATTGTTTTCTTTTTCTTAGTTTTATTGAATAATAACTGAAATATACCACTGTATAAGTTTAAGGTGTACAACATGATGGTTTAATTTGCATCCATTGTGAAATTATTACCACAATAGGTTTACTTAATATCCATCGTCTCATAAGGTAAAATGAAAAGAAAAAAACTCTCCTTGTGATGAGAACTCTTAGGCTCTACTTTCTTGACAACTTTCCTGTGAATCATACAGCAGTGATAACTATAGTTATCACATTGTAGTGAAGCTAATTTTTAATGGAGAACTAAGATTTGAGAATCAAGATAGAGGAGAAAGAGTAGTTATCATAAGCTTACAATTGCTGTCCCTGTTTTTAAGATTTCTGGTCTTATATTCTATTTTCTCTACATGAGATCATTTTTGGTTTCACTTGCTGTGTTTCCCAGAGTGAAATTTGGTTAAACAATTTCAGTGTGACCTCTAACCCTTAAGGATCTCTGTCTCGTTTGATCCTCCTTTCTGCATATTATGCAAAACAAATGTGCTACTCAAAAATTTCATAATTCCTGAGTTTTTCTGAGTGGCGTCATAAAAATATTCCATCTAGTTTTTCTCCAAGTTCGTGATTCCCATCTTCAGTAAGATTTTCACAGTTGCTTGGAAATTTTATTTATCTTTTAACTGTTTATAGATTCCGCCTTCTGCAAATTTTGCACACATAGCATATTGTCTGATTTCCACATTTCCCCTGAAACCCCTTTTCTCCTATGTAACTGAAATAGGCTGCAGTCCATGGGGTCACTGAGAGTCAGACAGNTATTTATCTTTTAACTGTTTATAGATTCCGCCTTCTGCAAATTTTGCACACATAGCATATTGTCTGATTTCCACATTTCCCCTGAAACCCCTTTTCTCCTATGTAACTGAAATAGGCTGCAGTCCATGGGGTCACTGAGAGTCAGACAGGACCAAGTGACTTCACTTTCACTTTCCACTTTCATGCATTGGAGAAGGAAATGGCAACCCACTCCAGTGATCTTGCCTGGAGAATCCCAGAGACAGGGGAGCCTGGTGGGCTACCGTCTATGGGGTTGCACAGAGTCAGACACGACTAAAGCGACTTAGCAGCAGCAGCTTTCATCATTTCTGATTTGCCTTCTCTGTCACCATTTGTTACTTCCTTACAATCTTGATTCTCACTTTACTGTTTGATTTCATCTGCTCTCCTTCTGTCACCAAAGATATCTTAGCCCTAAGTCATACTATTTTCTTAGTGTTTCTTTTTAATTTCTTTCAAGCATGTGAAAGTGACAGCCCTTGTTTAACTCTCCAACATTTCATTCTCCTTTGATTTTTGTTGCTGGGCACAGAAATGGTGTTTTAAATGCAGATGTAATAGTAATAAAATAAGCATGGTGACAAACACAAGGTATTTGTTCTTTAGGGACTATGTATAGTTTCTCCATTAACTTTCTTTTATCTCCTTATATGCTGTCCTTTAGATAAGCATTTTTATCATGACTTCAAATTTTAGATACCTTCCAAATTTTGCTTCTGGTTAGAATCTTTCTGGTCTGTCAGTTATTACAGCTGTTTATGAATAAATTACCTCCTAACTTTGATGAATCATTTATTAACACCAAATCCTTGGTTTACTTTGTTTCTTTCCTATTCTAACCAGCAGACCAACTTTCTCCCTTCCTTTTAAGCTATAGCAATAATATGTGGATTTAAGTCTAGGCTCTCCTACTAGTAGATTTGAAATCTTAGATGAGTTAATTTATGTATATGTTAAGTATTTACATGTAAATGGGATTTTCTGAGTAAAATGGGATTCTTTATTTTCCAACTGTATAGAGAGTAAAGTGACATAAAATACTGTGTAAGTTTCAGGTGCACATTTTTTAAAATTCGTGCTTAAAATTTGTAAAAGAATAGTTGTTTTAGATCATGAACAAAAATCTATATTGGCCTGATGTATTCAAATAGCAATGGGTTTGGAATCAGAAGACTTGATTTTTGGTTCCAAACTAAATAACTCTATATTCTGGGATAAATTCTGACTTTTCTGAACTTGAGATTCCTCATCTTATAAATGAAAATAATTTTATTATGGAAAGATTTGCCCAAAAAGTAATCATAAGCATCTCTAATATGTGACAGTACTTAGTATATATATGCCATACAGATAATGTATGTTTTATTCAGTTCTAAAATATCATCATTAGCTATTTTAGAAACTTTTGAAATATGGCTTTAAAGCATCTGTATTTGCTTCTCTGCATTTCAGAATAGCATGGAAGACGACTGTCAGCTGTGTTATGGAATCTGGCAGACAGAAGCTAGCGCCCTTCTACTTTGGCTGCGATTGCTTCTCTTTCGATCTCTGTCTCCCTTGTTCCCTCCCCTACCTTCCTTTTTTACATGCTTCGTGTTGTCTTCTAAAATTTCAGAAGTTAAACCATGGACCTCTAGAAGCCTTGAGCTGAGGCTTCCCTACTAGACAACTGGGAATTTAAGGCAAGAATATCAGGCATTCTCTTCAGAGTTGTTGGGAAAGTTTTAATGGTTAGTTTTTAATTTCAACTTCTTTTATGCCTACTGGACTTAGTAGGAAAATATGTTAGACTATTAAAGCAGGAACTGTGGAAAATTACAGAACTGAAAAAAATGGCCTCACTTCAGAGGAATGTTATTGCCTAAACAATCAAGAAATCTTTGCTGGTTATTACATTTGTTATTTTAAAAAACACAAGAGCCAGAAGAAGTGGTCTTTATCCTCCTCAGACTTACAGTATATTTGGGGAGAGAATCTACAGATTAAAAATTAAAATCACTGAAGAACTATGGTAAATAGCCAAGGATTTTCTCTAAATAAATTATTATATTATGTTATTTATTTAATTATTTAATTAAATTATAATTAATTATTTATTTAATTATTATATTATTATATTTTCTCAGAATACTTTACCCCTTCCTCTCAGCTTATTAAACTCCTACTGATGTTTCAAAAACTCACTTCAGATCCTTTCTTCTTCATAAATCTGTCTCTGAATGTCCAGTGGACTCTTGTGAGTCCTTCCTGGTCAACAATAAGCACCTGAAGCTTCTCCCATGATGTCATATATTTATTTTTATGTGGGTAATTATTAATTATTTCTATCAAAATTTAACTTTCCTGACTTCTGGGAATAAGAGAAGGAAGATATTAATATAGAGTAGCTAGGGAAACGTTCATGGAGAAAATGGGATGTAGATTTACCCTTAAAGGATGTTTGTTGCTTAGTTGCTAAGTCAAGTCTGACTTTTTGCAACTCCATGGACTATAGCCCACCTGGCTCCTCTGTCCATGGGATTTCCCAAACAAGAATACTGGAGTGGGTTGCCCTTTCCTACTCCACGGGATCTTCCTGAGCCAGGGATGGAACTTGTTGTCGCCTGCATTGGCAAGCAGGTTCTTCACTGCTGAGCCACCTGAGAAGCCCCTAAAGGATGAGTGCTTGTCAGAAACGGTCTATTGCACTATCCATTACATAACCAATAGTGATTGAGCACTGGGAATGTGACCAGCGCATCTGAGAAAATAGATTTTTAGTTTCATTTAATGACAACATGTAACTAGTAGCTACTGTTTTGCACTGAATAGATCTAGGGTCTGGCTGACGTCATCTCACTTTATTGCTTTTCTAGTGGGTAAACTCTGAAGCCATACCTGAAATAGAAAATCTGGATTATCTGTCAATAACTAGTTGCTTGTTTCTCACTGCTCCCATCACTTCACAGCAAATAGATGGGGAAACAGTGGAAACAGTGGCTGACTTTATTTTTCTGGGCTCCAAAATCACTGCAGATGGTGACTGCAGCCATGAAATTAAAAGATGCTTACTCCTTGGAAGGAAAGTTATGACCAACCTAGACAGCATATTAGAAAGCAGAGATATTACTTTGTCAACAAAGGTCCACATAGTCAAGGCTATGGTTTTTCCAGTAGTCATGTATGGATGTGAGAGTTGGACAGTAAAGAAAGCTGAGCACAAAAGAAGTGATGCTTTTGAACTGTGGTGTTGGAGAAGACTCTTGAGAGTCCCTTGGACTGCAGGGAGCTCCAACCAGCCCATTCTAAAGGAGATCAGTTCTGGGTGTTCATTGGAAGGACTAATGTTGAAGCTGAAACTCCAGTACTTTGGTCACCTGATGGGAAGAGCTGACTCATTATAAAAGACCCTGATGCTGGGAAAGATTGAGGGCAGGAGGAGAAGGGGACAACAGAGGATGAGATGGTTGGAGGGCATCACTGACTCAATGGAAATGAGTTTGGGTAACTCTGGGAATTAGTAACAGACAGGAAGGCCTGACATGCTGTGGTTTATGGGGTCACAAAGAGTCAGACATGACTAAGAGACTGAACTGAACTGATGGGACCAGATGCCATGATCTTCAATTCAGTTCAGTCACTCAGCCATGTTTGAGTCTTTGTGACCCCATGGACTGCAGCATTCCAGGCTTCCCTGTCCATCACCAACTCCTGGAGCTTGCTCGAACTCAAATCCATCGAGTAGGTGATGCCATCCAACCCTCTCGTACTCTGTCGTCGCCTTCTCCTTCCACTCAATTTTTCCCAGCATCAGAGTCTTTTCTAACAAGTCATTTCTTCGCATCAGGTGGCCAAAGGATTGGAGTTTCAGCTTCAACATCAGTCCTTCCAATGGATATTCAGGACTGATTTCCTTTAGGATGGACTGCTTGGATCTCCTTGTAGTCCAAAGGCCTCTCAAGAGTCTTACCCAACACCACAGTTCAAAAGCTGTTTCTTATAGTCCAACTCTGATATCCACACATGACTACTGGAAAAACCATAGCTTTGACTAGACAGATCTTTGTCAGCAAAGTAATGTCTCTGCTTTTTAATATGCTGTTTAGGTTGGTTATAGCTTTCCTTCCAAGGAGCAAGTGTCTTTTGATTTCATGGCTGCAGTCACCATCTGCAGTGATTTTGGAGCCCAAGACAATAAAGTCTGTCACTGTTTCCATTGTTTCCTCATCTTTGCCTTGAAGTGACGGGACCAGGTGCTACGATCTTCATTTTTTGAATGTTGAGTTTTAAGCCAACTTTTTCACTCTCCTCTTTCACGTTCATCAAGAGACTCTTTAGTTCCTCTTCACTTTCTGACGTAAGGGTGGTGTCATCTGTATATCTCAGGTGATTTGTGTGCTTTGTGTAAATTGCAAATGTAGTTGTAGGTAGTGACATAAAATGATTCAAGACACATATTATGTGCCAGAAATGAAGTGAGGTTAAGAATAACATAATTTGAATGGCTGAAGGATTGCTTTATGAGCAATTTAAAAATGGAATATGTGTGTTTTGGCAAATGCCATCTCTACCTCTTCTTTTTCTCTCTGTGGTACACTATACCACCATCCCTACCCGTCCAATTTTGTCCATGGACATCTACTACGTTAGCATATTTGTTCTATTCTCTTATTTATAGATGAGTAGTCTAAGGCACCCCACTCCAGTACTCTTGCCTGGAAAATCCCATGGACAGAGGAGCCTGGTAGGCTGCAGTCCATGAGGTCGCTAAGAGTTGGACACGACTGAGCGACTTCACTTTGATTTTTCACTTTCATGTATTGGAGAAGGAAATAGCAACCCACTCCCGTGTTCTTGCCTGGAGAATCCCAGGGATGGGGGAACCTGGTAGGTTGCTGTCTATGGGGTCGCACAGAGTTGGACACGACTGAAGCGACAGCAGCAACAGTCTTGGAGACTGTGGTGAAAGGGACATTGCACATGGAAGTGACTCAACTACTTTAGATGACCACAGAAAAAATGCTATTTAGTAGTTATATGGTCCTGAGAAGGAATTGAGGAGATTTATAGTTTTCAGGGTGTGAATATCCTTGAATAAGTGATCATTATGTTAATAATATAAACAATTATTAATATTTTAGTTTCCTTTTCTTTTTCTTTAGTTTCCTTTTCAACATTCTAACTTATAAGTCAATTCATGGAATGAATCAGTCCATGGTGTCAGAGTTTGTGTTTCTGGGACTCACCAGCTCCTGGGAGATTCAACTTCTCCTCTTCATGTTCTCTTCCATCTTTTACATGGCCAGCATGCTAGGAAACTCCCTCATTGTCCTCACTGTTATGACGAACCCTCACTTACACTCCCCCATGTACTTTCTGTTGGCCAACCTCTCCATCACTGACCTGGGAATTTCCTCTGTAATTTCTCCCAAAATGATTTATGACATTTTTAGAAAACGTAAAGTCATCTCCTTTGGAGGCTGCATCACTCAGATCTTTTTCATCCACGTCATTGGTGGGGTGGAGATGGTGCTTCTTATAGCCATGGCCTTTGACAGATATGTTGCCATATGTAAGCCTCTCCACTATTTCACTATTATGAGCAGAAAAATGTGTCTTCTGCTTCTTGTTGCTGCATGGATAATTGGCTTTATTCACTCTGTGGTTCAACTGCATTTTGTTGTAAAATTGCCAATCTGTGGCCCTAATATAATAGACAGCTTTTACTGTGACTTTCCTCGGTTCATCAAACTTGCCTGCACAGACACCTTCAGGCTGGAGTCCATGGTCACAGCCAACAGTGGATTCATATCCCTAGGATCATTCTTCATATTGATCATCTCCTACATTTTTATCCTAATCACTGTTCGGAAACACTCTTCAGGCAGCTCATCTAAGGCCCTCTCCACTCTGTCAACTCATGTTATGGTGGTGATTTTGTTTTTTGGTCCTTGCATCTTTGTTTACATCTGTCCTTACTCCACATCACACTTAGACAAAATCCTTGTTGTTTTTGATGCAGTTCTCACCCCTTTTTTAAATTCAGTCATCTATACATTGAGGAACAAAGAAATGAAGGTGGCAATGAAGAAAGTATGCAGTCAATTTATTATTTACAGAACGATTTCTTAAATGCCCAAAGTATTATAAAGTCTCTTTACTGAGTTGGAGTGATATTATACTTCTATTATTAATACTGGGACTTTCCAAGTAACATATTCACATTTAGATGACCCAGATTAAAATAATATGATTCTTTTAAAAATGTTAACTGAGAAACCATGTCACTGCCTAGGGCTGGAGGAAGTATATGGTGTGGTAAAAAGTATCTTCTGGAGAAGGCCGGTTGCTTGTCTCTCAAGAGACATTATCTGATAGATTTACTATGATCTAACAGAGAAGGCAATGGCAACCCACTCCAGTACTCTTGCCTGGAAAATCCCATGGATGGAGGAGCCTGNTGCTTGTCTCTCAAGAGACATTATCTGATAGATTTACTATGATCTAACAGAGAAGGCAATGGCAACCCACTCCAGTACTCTTGCCTGGAAAATCCCATGGATGGAGGAGCCTGGTTGGCTACAGTCCATGGGGTCGCACAGAGTCGGACACAACTGAAGTGACTTACCAGCAGCAGCAGCAGCAGACTTCTATACAGAGGATGAGATGGTTGGATGGCATCACAGACTCAATGGACACGAGTTTGAGCAACCTTCGGGATTTGGTGATGAACAGGCAAGCCTGGTGTCCATGGAGTCGCAAAGAGTCAGACACTACTGAGCAACTGAACTGAACTGAAACTTCAGAATTGTCTCTTCAGTGTCAGAGTGGGTCATATAAAAGATTGCCAACTGACACTTAGTAAAGCACTACTACATGAAAATATATACATCAAGATGCCTATTTATTAATTTGTCATAGAAAAATCAGTTAAGTGGCCTGAACTTCCACATAAATGTAACTCATTCTTCAACTGTAAGAAATTTTCTGGGAAGTTAAACAGTGATATAAACATTAATGAGCAGGGAATCAGAGCAAGAGTTAGCTGGATTATACAAATATTTAATCATATCATATTTTTATATTTAATGACTATATCTCCACACTAGGATATGCCTACCATCACACTGGAAAAATAAGATCCTTAGGTCAGGACTTCTATCTGGACAGTGTTGGCTGGGCATCACAAGGTTTACCTTTTGACTCTTTTTCATACTATGTTCCAGATCATTTAATCCCTATGCTTTTACAGATACATTGTTATTTCCACATGTAACTAGCCAGGTTCTTCCTATTCCTTCTCCTGGCATGACTGTTCCTGTAGCATTTGAATGAATTGCAAGCTAAATTTAAGTTTGGAAAATGCTTTGCATATGACTATATTCTCTGATAAAGAAATGAAGGATTTGCATCAACAGGTTTAGAATTCATACCCATTTCAACAAAGAAGAGCTAAGGCTTATTCTCAAGGATATACTGCAAATAACTCTGATTTTTATTCATTCGTTGGAGAAGACTCTTGAAAGTCCCTTGGACTGCAAGGAGATCCAACCAGTCCATTCTGAAGGAGATCAACCCTGGGATTTCTTTGGAAGGAATGATGCTAAAGCTGAAGCTCCAGTACTTTGTCCACTTCATGTGAAGAGTTGATTCATTGGAAAAGACTTTGATGCTGGGAGGGATTGGGGGCAGGAGGCGAAGGGGACAACTGAGGATGAGATGGCTGGATGGCATCACTGACTCGATGGACGTGAGTCTGAGTGAACTCCGGGAGTTGGTGATGGACAGGGAGGCCTGGCGTGCTGTAATTCATGGGGTCGCAAAGAGTCAGACATGACTGAGTGACTGAACTGAACTGAACTGATATAGTTTATCAATATTCCTTTGGTCCTTACAAGCAGTCGTTATTTACTTTATATCTTATCTTACTTGATAATTTCTTTGCCTTTTCTCTTTATTTCCATTGCCCTTATATCATTTATTCATTGTTGAGTCCTTTTTTGCACCTTGGGAAACTAATACTTGTATATCCATTTATTTTGTTGTTTAGTCACTAAGCCATGTCCTACCCTTTTGTGACCACCTGGACTGTAGCCCATCAGTCTTCTTTGTCCATGGGATTTCCCAAGCAAGAATACTGGAGCAGGTTGCCATTTCCTCCTCCAGGGGATCTTCCCAACCCAAGGATCAAACCCGCGTTTCCTGCATCTCCTGCATTGGTAGGCCTATTCTTTTACCACTGAGCCACCTGGGAAGCTCTTTTTTTTTTTTTTAATTATCTTAAATTTCTTTTTTTTATACTTCTACTTTTTCACGTTATTAATCTGAACTCTTTGAATTACATGTGTCAGGAATCCAATCAAAGAAAGCTTAAAGTAATTAAAACAAAGAATTTAAAAGTTTCAGTTGTTCACGAGGAAAAGATCTATAGATCTATTGTACAACAACTTGAATATACTTAACATTACTTAGCTGTACTTAGAACTGGTAAAATGTATATTTATATACATAGATTTTTACCACAATGCAAAAACTCTTTTAATATTTATTTATTTATTTATTTATTTAATTTTACTTTACAATACTCTATTGGCTTTGCCATACATCGACATGAATCCACCACAGGTGTACACATATATATGGAATTTAATATTTCTTAATGGAACTTATTGACTCGGGTTGCTGGGATGTCTAATAGTGGATCCAGCCTCACAGACTCCAGGGAGTCATTTACTTGCACACTTTTGGATTTTCTCTCTCATTCACTCCATTTCTCTTGCTCCTTGCTCTGTTTCTTTCTCTCTTCCTTCTCTATTGACTATTTTTTTCTCTGTACATTGGTCTTATTTTCTTCTTCTGCACATGGGCTTTTTTATGCATCGTGTAGGGAGAGAAAAGAGGCTGCAAATAACTCAAATTTTAAGTCATTTCAGCAGAGCCACCCTGTAAGAAAGGGAGAGGTTTTCTTTCCTAACACCTATATTAAAACACAATGAAAGAATTCTAGTTAGCATTGTTTTGGCTCTATGCCAGATCTTTCATGGACTATGTCTTGATGCCCACCTTAGTATCAAGGGCCAAAGTGTGCAGCTGACAACCTCCAGAGACCAGAGAACTATATGAATTTAAGGAGGAACATTTCTCAAATGGGGGAGGCGGGGTACTGTCATCAGTGGAAGGAGAAAAGTGATTCAAGACAGACAAAAATTGTCACATGTTTTTCCTTATTGAAATAGAAGTTAATATCCCGTGTTGAGATGTTCTTCCACTCTCTCCTCATCAGTGGAATACTAGCTTTTGAATATTGATTTATCAGTTCCACATCTATGCTAATGATATTAATTCCTTTATTGTAATATTTGTATTTGCTTTCAGATATTGTATTTGAATTTTTGTATTTGTATAATACAAATATTTTGTATTTGTATTTAAATGTCTTTGAATATTTGTATTCAAATGTCTCCCCCAATTTGTTGTTTTCTTTTTAGCTTTGGCTATCACTTTCTGCACCATAGAACTTGTACTTTTCAAGACTGCAACTCCATAGAGCTTTTAAATTGTGACATCATAATTTTACTAAAAAATCTTTTCCATTCCAAAAAATTCTTTCTTCTTTTTCTCTGTTCTGACTGGGTGATTTCCACTAGCACAGCTTACAGATTGCTTCTCTTCCATAGCATCCACTCTTCTGTTGATTCCATCTAGTTCATCTAGTTATTTTTTATTTCAGTTATTGAATTCTTCCTTTGTGATTGGTTCTTTCTTCCATTATCTAAGATTTTAAGTTCTCACTGAGTTCCTCCTTTCTTTTCCCAGGTATTATGAACATCCTTATAGTCATTTTTTTAACGCTTTATCAGGTAAATTCAATTCAGTTCAATTCAGTTCAGTCGCTCAGTCGTGTCTGACTCTTTGCGACCCCATGAATAGCAGTACACCAAGCCTCCCTGTCCATCACCAACTCCTGGAGTTCACTCAGACTCATGTCCATCGAGTCAGTGAAGCCATCTAACCATCTCATCCTCTGTCGTCCCCTTCTCCTCCTGCTCCCAATCCCTCCCAGCATCAAAGTCTTTTCCAATGAGTCAACTCTTCGCATGAGGTGGCCAAAGTATGGAGTTTCAACTTTAGCATCATTCCTTCCAAAGAAATCCCAGGGTTGATCTCCTTCAGAATGGACTGGTTGGATCTCCTTGCAGTCCAAGGGACTCTCAACAGTCTTCTCCAACATCACAGTTCAAAAGCATCAATTCTTTGGCGCTCAGCCTTCTTCACAGTCCAATGTAGATTACTTATCTCCATTTCATTAGGGTTTGTCTGGTGTTTTATTTTGTTCTTTTGTTTAGAACATACTTATCTGTCTTTTCATTTGGTTTGACCAGTGGTTCTTGTTTCTATGAATTAGGTGAAACAGCGACCTCTCCTGGTCTTGAAAAAGTGTCCCTGTAGGGAAGTATCCTCTTGAGTTGACTACTCGTGCTTTGGGGCTTTGGCAAGCTGGATGTAACATGAGCATCCAGACTGGAGGCAGTGCCTGGGGATACAGCACCTAAGACAATCTTAGAGGGATGGCTGAACACTGAGGAAGTACAGACCATGAAGATTCTCCATAGTTTGGGGTGGAGAGGGGGGGCGGGCAAATGGAGCCTTATCACCTCTGACCTCTGAGAGAGCTCCAGCAGTTTCCTGTTTGTTTGACAGATGCCCTACGGCTACTAAATAGGTTGTCGTCTCATATAGTTTAGGTGTACTTGAAACTACTATTTGTTCAGCATGTCTCAGGGGAGCACACCAGCCGTATCCCTCCCTGTTGGAGGTCTCTATGACTGGTGGGGTTCCCGTGAAGGGTGGTTGTTCAGTCTCTAAGTCGTGTCTGACTCTTGGCAACCCCATGGACTGCAGCATGCTAGGCTTCCCTGTTTTTCACTATTTCCTGGAGTGTTGCTCAAATTCATGTCCATTGAGTCAATGATGCTATCTAACCATTTCATCCTCTGCTGCCCCGTTCTCCTTTGCTTTCAGTCTTTCCCAACATCAGTGTCTTTTCCAGTAAATTGGCTCTTTGCCTCAGGTGGCAAGTGTTGGAGTTTTCAGTGATTACTCAGGGCTGATTTCCTTTAGGATTATTGGTTTCATCTTCTTACAGACCAAGGGACTCTCAAGAGACTTCTCCAGCTTCACAATTTGAGAGCATCCATTCTTTGGTGCTAAAGAAGGCGATGGCACCCCACTCCGGTACTGTTGCCTGAAAAATCCCATGGACGGAGGAGCCTGGTGGGCTGCAGCCCATGGGGTCGCGAAGAGTCGGGCACAACTGAGCGACATCACTTTCACTTTTCACTTTCATGCACTGGAGAAGGAAATGGCAACCCACTCCAGTGTTCTTGCCTGGAGAATCCCAGGGGCAGGGGAGCCTGGCAGGCTGCCACCTATGGGTTCGCAGAGTCAGACACGACTGAAGCGACTTAGCAGCAGCAGCATTCTTTGGTGCTCTGTCTTCTTTATGGTCCAACTCTCACATCCATATATGACTACTGGAAAAACCATAGCTTTGACTATTCAGACCTTTGCTTTTTAGTACACTGTCTAAGTTTTGTCATAGCTTTCCTTCCAAGGAGCAAGCATCTTTAATTTTGTGGCTGCAGTCACTGTCAGCAGTGATTTTGGAGTCCAGGAAAATAAAATCTGCCACTGTTTCCACTTTTTCCCCTTCTGTTTGCCATGATATGATGGGACTGGATACCATGGTCTTAGTTTTTTGAATGTTGAGTTTTAAGCCAGCTTTTTCACTCTCCTCTTTTACCCTCATCAGGCGTATCCCATTTTTATGTAGACTAACTCTGTGCAGTAGATGGTCAATCAATCCTCAGATCTTCTTCAGAAGCAATTGCTCTTTATGTAGGTATATATTCAATGTGCCTGTGGAAGGAGATGAGCTCAAGGTCTTACTATACATCCCATCTTTCCCTTCCCCTAGACAGGGAATATCTGTAATTGTATACTTTCCTTGGAAGAAAAGATGTCCTATGATACTTTCTAATCTTACTTACTATCAGTTCAGTTCAGTTCAGTCACTCAGTTGTGTCCGACTCTTTGCGACCCCATGAATCGCAGAACACCAGGCCTCCCTGTCCATCACCTCCCGGAGTTCAGCAATCTCATCCTCTGTCGTCCCCTTGTTCTCCTGCCCCCAATCCCTCCCAGCATCAGAGTCTTTTCCAATGAGTCAACTCTTCGCATGAGGTGGCCAAAGTACCTACTTACTATAAATACTTACTATAGATGTTACTAATTTGTAAACAAGGCTAATGGTTGGTTTTTTTCCTTAAGACCTAAGAAAGACCAAAAGTATAAATTCCTTGACATGAAGTCTAGGGAAGGAATGTGGAGGCAAGTGTTACATCACAGAGGCAAATCATCTTTGTTCCTGTATAGTGAGTAATCTCTAATAGTCTTTTGCATAGGCATTCTCTGTGCCCTCTCTGAAATATAAAGCCTCAGAACCCTTTATGGTGCCATACCTCACCATACTCTCAGTAGACTCACCATACAGATTTTCCAGGATTGCAGACCTATCTTCATAGTGATATAAATTTATTCAAGGTACTGATTTTTCTTTCCCAACCATGGCACATCTGCAGAAACTATCATTTATAGGCTTACAGAATACCCTCTCTGCCTTATCTGTTCTTGTGTTGTTCCATGAAACATCAGCAGCTGTGGGCACATTTTTACAGAAAATGAAGTATAACAACAGACTAAAAGAATTTACTATAGCATGCATACACACATGCATGCTCCATAACTAAGAAACAGCTCACTGATGGAGTGATGGAATGGCCTTGTAATGTTCTGCTTTTGTATCAGTTGGAAAGTGAACACCTAGCAAATTTAGGAGGCTATCTATTCTGTACAAAACATATTTTAAGCCAATGGCCACTACATATTGTCCTCTGTCACATAGCCAGNCAGGAAAAAGCATAAAGAAATGAAGCACATATTTTTCATCCAAGATTTTAGCAAGAAGGATAGTCCACCATTACTATGGCACCGTTTCAAAATCTAGAATTTTAGGAAGTTTTCCAGATGAAATGAGATACTATGAAGTTGAAATGCCACATTTTATTAAAGTAACTTATTTATAGCATATTTCATGTGAGATATTCACACATGGTTTTATAAAATGCATCTTCTATCAGAAGTATTACTCTTGAAATACTAATTAACAAATGTCTTAAGCTGAATTTAGATGTTCTCCTAAACTGATATTCTGAAAATTTTCTTCACAGAGATTCAGGGTTAAAAATAAAATGTAAAAAAGATTTTTTAATTAAAAAAATGAAAATAAAATGTAAACTGGTTCTAACCACTAACGATGAGTTCTCATTTATGGAGAATTAAAATTAGAACACAACACTAGATTCATTTTGAGTGACAGAAAACTTAAAATTCTTTTCATAACTGAAGAACTAAACACAACAATGACTGAAGTCAATCCAACTGCTGATCTCTAAGCATCAAAGTGACCTAAACACAAGTCAAACCTGCTTTTGAGTAACATGTTAAAATCTCCACAAAATTCTGTAGCAAAATATAATTTGGTGATTAAAGGACAGAAATTATAAGATGCATAATTTTCTCTAATTTATAAAACATTCCTCCCTGATTCTCATAGTAATCACAACCTCTACTCTCCCCATCTTCTTCTGATTTCTGGTTTTCTCCTTGATCACTTAAGAAGAGGACTCCTCTTTGGTCAATATGAAGTAGCAGCTTGCCACAAAAGATCTCTGTTCTGCAGGGTCTTACTGGGATATGACGAGATCCTTCTGCCGCTTCCTGAGTTGCACAGAATCACAGCTCAATCTCCTCCTCACTCAGTATTGCTCAACAGAGAGAAACTGATCTGAATTCCACACTGACTGCCTGGATGTCACAGGGCAGCCACATCAATGAAAACAATTAGGATATCTATATTATACGTGCTCCTGTGCTCTGGCTCACCAAGATGATCTATGTAAGAATGGAAGAGTGAGCTTCCCCGGTGGTCCAGTGGTTAAGAATCCACCTGCCAATGTAAGGGACAGAGGTTCAATCCCTGCTCTGAATAGATTCCACATGCCTCGGAGCAACTAGCCCCACAAGCCCAAGCACTGCAACTACTGAAACTCCGATGCCTGGAGCTGGTGCTCCAGTGAGAAGCCTGCACATACCACAACGAGAGAAAGCCCTGGCACAGAAACGAAGACCCAGACAGTCAAAAATAATTAAAAAAAAAAAAAAAAAAAACAATGGAAGAGTGATAGTTATCTCTATCTGGGAACACAGGTATGAAAATGCAGAATAATGTCTAAAGAACATATGTCTACAATGTCAAAACAATTATGTATATATAAAACTCACCCTGCTCTATAGGATAAAACTTTTCATTTTGATCTAAGAATATTTAACACAAGTACCTAAAAGAAAAAAGTAAATGAGAAAAAGCCAAAGCAATCTAATTTATTTTAAAAAAAGAGAGAGAATCATGTCCAAGCCATGAGATAATTTACAACACAGTGAAACATGCTGAACCAAAACCTGATTCTAATACTTCACAGCCTTACATGTTGACAGGCCAAAACACACAGTTTTATCAGCCTTGTGATAACATTTACTGATAAACTTCTAAAATGATTATTTCGGTAAGCAGAGGTGACTTTTAAAAAGCTTGAAAGGCAATCTTCAAATCTGTGATCTCCACTGGCCAAATGAGCTGAAAAACATATATAAAAAGTATTATCTTGTATTTCCACTTTTGAGAAGGGTATAGGACCAGATTATAATGGAGTATGCAATGAATGTGCATTCGTCTTCCTGCTGGAGGAGTCAGCAATGATCATCACACTGTCCAAAAAAGTATACTTTATTTGTATTAAAAATAGAAGCTGCCTGTAGTAACCATGAAGACACATTGCTTGGATCTCCCTTAAGAAGCCTGCCCTCCGGCTGTACGAAGCAGAGTGGTAGAGCCGCCAGTAACAGTGGCCCTGAGATCTGGCACACCATACAGTCCAAGGCCTGACCCCTCCCGCGGAGACCCAAGCAGTGGGTGCACTAGGGCCTGGCCAGTTCTGCCCAGGGCAAGACTCATCTACAGGGTGACCCTGGCTTTGCACCTCCCTCCAGAGTTTTCTGTCAGATCTGCACTGCAGTCTGAGATTCTCCTTGTCCTGTTCAGTTTCCTCTTCACTTTCTTTTAACAGAGGTCAGGTCTGTGTTGTAATCTAAAGACAACAGTCCGATCCTTCTTCATTTCCTTCTATCTTTACAGACCATATCTCATAGTAAGCTCTCCCAGTCCTAACTCCATCTCAAGAGCTCCCTCCCAGACGATTTGTTGTTGTTTAGTCACTCAATCATGTCTGACTCTGCCACCCCGTGGACTGCAGCACACTTCCCTGTCCTTCACCAGCTCCCGAAGTTTGCGCAAAGTCACATCCATTCCGTCAATGATGCCATCCAACCATCTCATTCTCTGTCGCCCCCTTCTCCTCCCAGAAGATACTGCAAGATAATGACCTGAGCGGACACAATTCTTCTCCTATGAAGACACTAGTAGGGCCTTCCCTGGTGGTCCAGAGGCTAAGACTCAGCGCTCCCAGATACTGATCCCCGGTCAGGGAACTGGATCCCACTTTCTGCAAATAAGAGTTCACTAAAGATCCTGCAGGCCACAAACTAAGACTCGATGAAGCCGAATAAATGCTTATAAAAAATATATACACTAACAGTCTCCCTACTATGTTATAGATGGATCTCTCATTTACATATACACATATACATATTTACGTATCACAACCTTAGCCAACCAAGCAAAGAAAATGTTATAGGTTAAATCTATGGTGCCTCTAAAATTTGCTCTAAAATTCAAATTTGAAGTGTATTTCAATAAACAGAAATTTTCATTTCTTACATTTTTAAAATTTGTACCATGTATTTTCAGCTTCAATAAACAAACCTGTTAAAAGAATACACAATCTTAAGTTCATCATGTGAATAAATAATCGTACAAAAGCATCCATATTACACCTAATCCTTTCACTGTTTCACAAAGAGTATGCTAGTTAAAAATAATCATATGCTATTAAACATTAAAGCCTACTAGGAACAAGAATAATGCAACCTCATATTTTATATAACACTTTAGAATTTACAGAGCATTTCTCACAGATATCCCACTGAATCCTCAAGCACTTTGATCTCAAGTCAAGGGCAATGATTAATAAAATTAATCCCAGTCAATATTTTCTAATATTTATTTGTAACTGACCATCTGAATTAAAAAAAAACCCTTCAGGTTCTAACTTGTCATTATCAAACATCAAGGGACCTATCAGTGTAGCTCAATTAAAAAAACAACTATTAATAAAATAAAATTTATCTAGAAGCCAAGAACACTTAAGAAAGAAAGTACAGTTTCTTGGAACTCAGTCTGGAAGATTCACCACTGATAAAATTTAACTTAGTGTTTGGGAATTACAGATATTTTGTGAGCATTAGAGATTTCGTGAACACTCAAGCCAAAGAAATTGCAAATTTTAAAAGCCAGTAAATTAAACAGTTACCTATTAAGAGTCTTAAAGACAATCATGTCTTAGGTAAGATCAAGATACAAAGTTAACTAACATAAAGCCTCAGAAAACATAGTTTTTTTGCTTTCAGACACAATAGAAGTATCAAAACACTTCAATTTCTATCCTTTTAACAAGGAAATCAGTGAGGCCTGAGAACTGGACATCCCCAGAGGCAACACAACTGAAGGACTACAGATAAAAAACTTGACCTCTCTGTAATTTTCTTACCCATAAAATTTATCTAACACACTTCAAATAGCAAAATAAGATGATGAATATGAAAATCTTTGTAAGATGAAAGGTATACAAGCTCAGAGGTCCTAATGCCTCCTAGGAGGAATGTTCCGGAGGGAATACAGCAAGGACTGGCCCCTGACGTCTTTGGGCTCCTCGTGTCACTGAATCTGTAGGTGAAAGAGTTATTGCCTATGACAATTGTGGGGACATGGGCAAGAGTGAAAACAAAAGTATGTAGGNTCACTTTAGCAATAGGATCAAATCATTTACTACGGGAATTTATACTCCCCATTCTTGTGAACTTCGGATTAGTAAGCTCAGAGGTCCTAATGCCTCCTATGAAGAATATTCCAAAGGGAATGCAGCTAAGACTGGCCTCTGACAACTTTGGGCTCCTCATATCACTGAATCTGTAAATGAAAGAGTTATTGCCTATGACAAATGTGGGGACATGGGCAAGAGTGAAAGCAAAAGTATGTAAGCCATATATTGAAATATCTGAGGGACTTCCACAGTGGTCCAGTGGTTAAACTCCAAGCTTCCAATGCAGAGGCAGGGGTTTGATCCCTGGTCTGGAAACTAGGATCCCACATGCTGTGCACTGCAACCAAAAGATTTTTTTTAAGAAGAAAGAAATATTTGAAAGTTATAAGTCAAATTAACAAAATTTTGATTACAGATCTTGTGTTCCATTTTTCAATGTGAATAAACATATGTTGTTTCCTCTCTGTCTCTAGTGTCTTATTATGGGTTTTTTAGGATCTCTGTTTTGGTCAAACCAAATAAGTCCCCAGGGGTAAAGTCCCTAGACCCATGAACTCCTTGTAAACTCTGGTCTAGGCAGTATCACTAGATCATTGTCCTCTGGAACTATTAATTAACTTTATTTCTACAACAGCAACATTTTATGGCACTTTATATTAGAGAACACAGAAAATTTAAGACTGTGAAGATATTCTTTTCTTTGTACAGGTAAAAACTTAACAATAAGGAAAGTAATTCTAATGTCACATATGAGCTGCTAAGGATGTGAGTCATATGTTCAAATGCATGAGTGTTATCCTAAAACTGGGTAGCTAGTGTCAGGTAAAAAATTGAGCAGCAGTGGAGTGTAAGTATAAAAGGGGTATTGATATGTTGCCAAAAGTAAACTGCCTTTGACCTTTTACTAGAGTCACACAGCTTTTGCCTTAAGGTAACATGAAAGATATTAGGAAAAGTCAAATAATTTTTTATTGTTTGGGATTTAGCACTCTGTTTCCAAGATGATTATCTGAACGATTCTCATCCTCTGCAGTTTGATAAACAGGTAAGAAAAATTGCTGACATAAGAAACTAAGAAAACAAGAGTTCTTGTCATCTCCATTAGTTTTTCAAATGAGATAAATTATAAACCAATCTTAAAAAGGGAAAAAAATTAATTATGTATTTGTAAAATTTTCAAGATGAAAAAATGTCTGAATAGGAACTACCTGAATAGAAGAGATATCCAAAAATGTTAAACTGAATAAATTATTTCCAGTGTAAATGTCATCGTATAATATGATATGGAAAGTATACAAATAAAATGAAAACTTAAATATTGGTTAGCTATACTACTCTCTTAAGTGCTTTATAATTTTAGAATTTTGATTTTTTTAATTTTGTCTCTAAACTGTAAGTAGAGTACAGAAGGTTTAGAGAGAGTTGACTTGTGTGATTTTTTTGGACATGGGAAGTTCACGAAAAAGAGATTCCAAGAGAAAATGTAAAAGGGATTGAGTTTTTGAGTCTTGAAAACTGAAAGCTTAGTTTGCTGAGTTTATGTACATAAAAAGTGAATTGAAAGAGACATTAAAAATCATTTTATTGCACACAGTTTTAACAAGTAAAAGAATTGGTCTTAATTTAGGAGAGGCCGATATTTACTTAGATGTGGAGACAAATTTATGACAAATTTTAAACAAAATGCAGGGCATTTCAGCTGAGGGAAATTATACCCTCTCAATATTTTTAGGCTGAGAAGGAAATTTACAGCAATGATAGTCTAGATTTTCAAAACCAAAAGATGTCATAGTCTCCTTTCAGCTTAATAATTCTATAATTTGGAACCATAGCTGCCAATGTTTCCCTTATCTTTAAAGATTAAATGTCTTAGAATCTACTTCTGGAAGACATTGATTCTATATGGGTCAAGAAAGGAAATTAATCACAATAAAGGCAAAAGGATTGGGTCTTTCCTTTTATATCTGAATATTTAATTACTTTAACAAAGAGTTACAATTAACGTGTTTGAGAAAAACAATCTAACAACTTTCTCTTTTGAGAAAACCCAATCTGTAAGAGAACCAGGTTTTACAACATCATCAATCAGGAGGTGCTGCTGCTGCTAAGTCACTTCAGTCGTGTCCGACTCTGTGCGACCCCATAGATGGCAGCTCACCAGGCTCCCCCATCCCTGGGATTCTCCAGGCAAGAACACTGGGATGGGTTGCCATTTCCTTCTCCAATGCACGAAAGTGAAAAGTCAAAGTGAAGTTGCTCAATCGTGTCCAACTCTTCACTACCCCATTGACTGCAGCCTAATAGGCTCCTCCATCTATGGGATTTTCCAGGCAAGAGTACTGGAGTGGGGTGCCATTGCCTTCTCCGAATCAGGAGGTGGTTTGTAGATATTAAGTGACTCCTAGGTGACTAGACATCATGGCACTTCCCTGGTGGCTCAATGGTAAAGAATCCACCTGCAATGCAGGAGACACAGGTTTGATCTTTGGGTCAGAAAGATTCCCTGAAGAAGGAAATGGCAACCCACTCCAGTATTCTTACCTGTGAGATCTCATGGACAGAGAAACTTGGCAGGTTACAGTCGGTGGCATCACAAAAGAGTTGGACACAACTTAGTGACTAAACAAGAGGTAACTAGACTTCATATCCTGGTGTCTCCATCTAGAATTTCACACTTAAAACTGTGAGTTTCTGTATTATGATATTTGATGTCTATTTTTCTTCTTTTTAGTACATCTAGGGAAATTTTACTTTTGACTTCTTCTAAGCTTTTTTTTTTTCCATTACTTATTTCACGGTAAGTAAATCACTATTAGCGTGATCCTATCAGGCTTCATGGTTATAATTCTTTACCCTGTAAACTGATTTTCCTCAAATTCCAGTTCTTAAGTAGGTTGAAGGTATTAGAGATCCAAAGGGCAAATAAACCTTACAACTTGATGTGTATAATTGATAAGGCTTATGGAGAATGTCTTCCAAGAGACTGAGTGCCTAAATGATACCTGAAATACAGTATTAAATGTTGTTTATATCTTGCTTGGAAAATCCCATGGACAGAGGAGCCTGGTAGGCTGTAGTCCATGGAGTCACGAAGAGTCGGACACTTACTGAGCAAATTCACTTTCACTTTTCACTTTCCTGCATTGGAGAAGGAGATGGCAACCCACTCCAGTGTTCTTGCCTGAAAAATCCCAGGGATGGTGNACTTGATGTGTATAATTGATAAGGCTTATGGAGAATGTCTTCCAAGAGACTGAGTGCCTAAATGATACCTGAAATACAGTATTAAATGTTGTTTATATCTTGCTTGGAAAATCCCATGGACGGAGGAGCCTGGTAGGCTGTAGTCCATGGGGTCACGAAGAGTCGGACACTTACTGAGCAAATTCACTTTCACTTTTCACTTTCCTGCATTGGAGAAGGAGATGGCAACCCACTCCAGTGTTCTTGCCTGAAAAATCCCAGGGATGGTGGAGCCTGGTGGGCTGCCATCTGTGGGGTCGCACAGAGTCGGACATGACTGAAGCAACTTAGCAGCAGCAGCAGCAGCATGATTATAAAATTTCTGAAAAGTGGGTCCAGAAAATCATGAAAGTCATATTTCTTAAACTATCTCATGAAGTGCTCCTTGTCTTTTCTCTTCTTGTCATTATATACATTCTTTCTTTAATCCTTCTTTCTTTTTAGTACTCATTTTAACATAGTTTCTTTTCTTTATCCCTTCACTTTTATAATCTAGTCTCTAATTTTTTTGGTCTATTGAGAACTCTTCTGTCTTTAGTGCATCTCACCAGTTATATAATCAGGGATATTTTAATGTTCTTTTAAACATCTAATTACATCCATTCTATCTTTGTTGACTTGTTATAAGTATATAATCTGCTATTGCCTATTACTATAAGATTTGCAGTCTGATTCTCCTATGTTGAAGGCTATCTGTTTACATTCTATTTTCCACATCACTGAAAATTTTAGCCAATTTTTCACAGAACCAATATTTTTGATATCTCCCCCTCTTTTGGGGGGGCTTCCCCCAAGTCTCAGTGGGTAAAGAATATACCCACAATTCAGGAGATGTGGGTTTGATCCCTTGGTTGGGATCCATGGGGTTGCAGAGTCAGATGTAACTGAGCACGCACACATTCATACTATATTCTTAAAATCAAGTCAGCTAGAGAAAGAAAATATTTTTAACTTTTTATTTTATATTAGAGCACAGTTGATTAACAATGTGTTAGTTTCAGGTGTACAACAAAGTGATTCACTTATAATGCATATACATGTATCTGTTTCTTTTTCAAATTCTTCTCCTAATTAGGGTGTTATAACATATTGAGCAGAGTTCCCTGTGCTATAAAGTAGGTCCCTGTTGGTTACCTATTTTAAGTGTGAAAGTGAAGTTGCTCAGTCATGTCCAATTCTTTGCAACCCTATGGACCGTAGCCTACCAGGGTCCTCCATCCATGGGATTTTCCAGGCAAGAATACTGGAGTGGGTTGCCATTTAGTATAGCAGTGTGCAAAGGTGATAAGGAAGAGAAAATATATGTACAGCACTGTAACTTTTTATCATCTGTTTGTAAGATAAATCATCTGTCTATACCTACATCTATATATCTTGTAGGATACAAAATATTGTGTATATTACTAACACTGGAAATCAGAAAAGAAAAGATAAAGTGAACAGAGACTGATACTTAGTCATAACAATTTATATACTGATAATGAAGAAGCAGCAATATAATTGCCTCAAAGTAACCTAGAGCAATCAACACAATTGTTTCATGGTAGCCTTGCTGATTCTATAATGAATGAGTCACTATAAAATTTTATGGTATATCAGTCAGTTCAGCCACTCAGTCATGTCCAACTGTTTGTGACCTCATGGACTGCAGCACGCCAGGCTTCTCTGTCCATCACCAATTCCCAGAGCTTGCTCAAACTCATGTCCATTGAGTCAGTGATGCCATCCAACTATCTCATCTTCTGTCATCTCCTTCACTTCCTGCCTTCAATCTTTCCCACCGTTGAGGTCTTTTCCAATGAGTCAGTTTTTCACATCAGGTGGCCAAAGAATTGGAGTTTCAGCTTCAGCATCAGTCCTTCCAATGAATATTTAGGACTGATTTCTTTTAGGATTGACTGGTTTGATCTCCTTGCAGTTCAAAGGACCCTCAAGAGTCTTCTCCAGTTCCAAAGCATCAATTCTTCAGTGCTCAGCTTTCTTTATGGTCCAGCTCTCACATCCATACATGACTACTGGAAAAACCAAAGCTTTGACTAGACAGACCTTTTTCAGCAAAGGAATGTCTCTGCTTTTTAATATGCTATTTAGCTTGGTCATAGCTTTTCTTCCAAGGAGCAAGAGTCTTTTAATTTCATGGCCCCAAGCACTATCTTCAGTGATTTGGGACCCCAGAAAAATAAAGTCTGTCACTGTTTCCATTGTTTCCCCATCTATTTGCCATGAAATGATGGGACCAGATGACATGATCTTTGTTTTTTGAATGCTGAGTTTTAGCCAGCTTTTTCACTCTCTCACTCTCATCAAGAGGCTATTCAGTTCTTCTTCACTTTCTGCCATAAGGGTGGCATCATCTGTGTATCTGAGGTTATTGATATTTCTCCCAGCAATCTTNACTATAAAATTTTATGGTATATCAGTCAGTTCAGCCACTCAGTCATGTCCAACTGTTTGTGACCTCATGGACTGCAGCACGCCAGGCTTCTCTGTCCATCACCAATTCCCAGAGCTTGCTCAAACTCATGTCCATTGAGTCAGTGATGCCATCCAACTATCTCATCTTCTGTCATCTCCTTCACTTCCTGCCTTCAATCTTTCCCACCGTTGAGGTCTTTTCCAATGAGTCAGTTTTTCACATCAGGTGGCCAAAGAATTGGAGTTTCAGCTTCAGCATCAGTCCTTCCAATGAATATTTAGGACTGATTTCTTTTAGGATTGACTGGTTTGATCTCCTTGCAGTTCAAAGGACCCTCAAGAGTCTTCTCCAGTTCCAAAGCATCAATTCTTCAGTGCTCAGCTTTCTTTATGGTCCAGCTCTCACATCCATACATGACTACTGGAAAAACCAAAGCTTTGACTAGACAGACCTTTTTCAGCAAAGGAATGTCTCTGCTTTTTAATATGCTATTTAGCTTGGTCATAGCTTTTCTTCCAAGGAGCAAGAGTCTTTTAATTTCATGGCCCCAAGCACTATCTTCAGTGATTTGGGACCCCAGAAAAATAAAGTCTGTCACTGTTTCCATTGTTTCCCCATCTATTTGCCATGAAATGATGGGACCAGATGACATGATCTTTGTTTTTTGAATGCTGAGTTTTAGCCAGCTTTTTCACTCTCTCACTCTCATCAAGAGGCTATTCAGTTCTTCTTCACTTTCTGCCATAAGGGTGGCATCATCTGTGTATCTGAGGTTATTGATATTTCTCCCAGCAATCTTGTTTCCAACTTTTGCTTTATCCAGCCCTGCATTTCTCATGATGTACTCTGCATATGTTAAATAATCAGGGTGACAATATATAGCCTTGACATACTCCTTTCCCTATTTGAAACCAGTCTGTTGTTTCATGTCCGGTTCTAACTGTTGCTTCTTGACCTGCATACAGATTTGTCAGGAGGCAGATCAGGTGGTCTGTTATTCCCATCTCTTGAAGAATTTTCCACATTTTGCTGTGATCCACACAGTCAAAGGCTTTGATGAAGCCAATGAAGCAGAAGTAGATGTTTTTCAGAAACCCTGTTGCTTTTCTGATGATCCAATAGATGTTGGCAATTTGATCTCTGGTTCCTCTGCCTTTTCTAAATCCAGCTTGAACATCTGGCAATTCACAGTTCACGTACTGTTGAAGTCTGGCTTGGAGAATTGTGAGCATTACTCTGCTAGCATGTGTGATGAGTGCAATTATGCAGTAGTTTGAACATTCTCTGACACTACCTTTCTTTAGGATTGGAATGAAAACTAACCTTTACCAGTCCTGTGGCCACTGCTGAGTTTTCCAAATTTGCTGGCATATAGACTGCAGCACTTTAACAGAATCATCTTTACAGATTTGAAATAGCTCAATAGGAATTCCATCACCTTCACTGGCTTTGTTCATAGTGATGCTTTCTAAGGCCCACTTGACTTCAGACCCCAGGATGTCTGGCTCTATGTGAGTGATCACACCATCATAGTTATCTCAGTCATGAAGATCTTCTTTGTATAGTTCTTCCATGCATTCTTGCCATCTCTTCTTAACATCTTCTGCTTCTGTTAGGTCCATACCATTTCTGTCCTTTATTGTGCCCAGCTTTGAATGAAATGTTCCCTTGGTATCTCTAGTTTCCTTGAACAGATATCTAGTCTTTCCCATTCTACTGTTTTCCTCTATTTCTTTGCATTGATCACTGAAGAAGGCTTATAACCATATTATAACCCTTATAACCATAAGTGATTTGATTTAGGTCATACCTGAATGGCCTATTGGTTTTCCCTACTTTCTTCAATTTAAGTCTGATTTTGGCAATAAGTAGTTCATGATCTGAGCCACATCAGCTCCTGGTCTTGATTTTGTTGGCTGTATAGAACTTCTCCATCTTCAGCTCCAAAAAGTATAATCAATCTGATTTCGGTACTGACCGTCTGGTGATGTCCATGTGTAGAGTCATCTCTTGTGTTATTGGAGGAAGGTGTTTGCTATGATGAGTGCATTCTCTTGGCAAAGCTCTGTTAGCCTTTGCCCTGCTTTATTTTGTACTCCAAGGCCAGAATATATACTCTTGGAACACTGGAGTGGATAGCCTTTCCCTTGTCCGGGGGATCTCCCTAACTCAGGGATAGAATCCAGGTCTCCTGCATTGCAGGTGGATTCTTTCCCACTGAGCTGCAGGGAAGCCCAAGAATACTGGAGTAGGTAGCCTATCCCTTCTCCAGTGGATCTTCCTGACCCAGGAATCAAACCAGGGTCTCCTGCATTGCAGGCAGATTCTTTACCAACTGACCTATCAGGGAAGCCTTTTATGGTATACAGCATCACAATATTTATAACTTAGCATTGGAAACATTGTTAGAGTTTTTAAAACATACTTACTTGTGATCACAGACTGATAGGTAGTGTCTCCAATTACTATATAGTAAAGTAACTTTAGAAACCAAAGTTATGAAAGATTAAGGAAACTAGCACACTGTTAATTTTATGTTAAATATTAATCACCTTATGTCTATATAAGGACAGGCTATCCACTTCAATATAAGTTTTGCACAATGTTCTATGGGTATATTTTTGTATATTTATGGAAAAATCCACATGTAAATGGACTCACAAAGTTCAAATTCATACTGTTCAAGGGACAACTGTACTTGTTATTCAGAGTTTTAGCAAACAATTATTTTTGTAAATTTTCAGTGAATGGGACTGAGGAAGGCAGATGCAGTTCTTAACTTTGTAGAACTTGCAGCCTAGGTGGGAAGGAGAAATTGAACAAATAATTACATATCTGTTAATACTGCTAGAATACAGTGTGCTTTGAGAGCAAATCAATTAAATTTATACAAGATAATTTCTAAGAAAATGTAAATATTAATATTTTTCTTAATTATTTATGAAATATATTTTCTGATAGAAAAGTCTGCTACTCCCTGTAGGTCAATAGTGTTTTATTTTCTTATTCACTCTCATTATGTCTCATGTACTGAGTGCTAAGAGGGCAAGTGAAATAAGGTAAACATAATATTTACTGAACACTTACTATCACCTAAATTCCCTTGTAGCTCAGTCGGTAAAGAATCTGTCTGCAATTTGGGAGACCTGGGTTCAATCCCTAGGTCGGAAAGATCCCCTGGAAAAGGAAATGACAACCCACTCCAGTATCTTTGCCTGAAAAATCTCATGGACAGAGAAGCCTGGTGGGCTGCAGTCCATGGGGTCACAAAGAGTCGGGCATAACTGAGTGACTAACACTTACTCACTTACTTGCTATCACCTTATGTCTAGATGCATTAGTTATTCTACTAATTGCAATTT